>SPJY01013647.1:1862621-1920206 GCA_005191435.1 Raddia distichophylla
GTGTAAGCAATCGTCGAAAGATTTCCCATAGACCGAGAAGTCGTCCATAAAGACCTCCATGATCTGTTCGATCATATCGGAGAAAATGGCCATCATGCACCTCTGAAAGGATGCGGGTGCATTGCACAACCCAAAAGACATGCGCCGATAGGCGAAAGTGCCATACAGACAAGTGAATGTGGTCTTACTCTGGTCGTTTGGATGGATTGTTATTTGATGATAACCAGAGTAGCCATCAAGGTAACAGAAGGAGTGGTTCGCTAACCGCTCAAACATCACATCGATGAAAGGGAGGGGAAAGTGATCTTTCCGAGTGGTCTTGTTAAGTTTTCGATAATCGATGCATATGCGCCATCCTGTGACTGTTCTCTGCGGAATGAGCTCATTCTTCTCATTCTGCACGACAGTCATCCCACCTTTCTTCGGGACAACTTGTACGGGGCTTACCCACTCACTATGCGACACTAGGTAAATGATCCCAGCATGGAGAAGTTTCAACACTTCCTTCTTTACCACTTCCCTCATCGCATTATTGAGCCGACGTTGAAGTTCTCTAGTAGTCTTATGGTCAGGCTCCATAGGAATGCGATGGGTACAAAGATTTGGACTAATCCCTTTAAGATCCTTCAGGGAGTAGCCTATGACCGATTTGTACTTATCCAGAACAGAGATGAGTTGCTGGGCCTCATGACTAGTCAGCTTGTCGCTGATTATCACCGGCATACTACGATCATTATTTAGGAAGACATATTTTAGACCAGGGGGAAGAGGCTTGAGTTCTAAGGGTGGATTCTTAGGATCATTTTCTGATTTATCCAACTCTAAAAACTCGTTAGCCTGTTCCTCCAGGGTGAATTTTGCATAATCTTCCTCTAGACCTATTGGTTGGGACATTTCCTCAAAAATGGCCATCACAGATTCTTCCACAGGGTCTGGTTGTGGCTCAGCTTCCACTTCACAATTTTTTGATCGTGTGAAATACACCAGGAAGCTTTCTTTACCAACCGTCAGACGGACTTGTTCTCCTTTTCTCACCCCCCGGATCAAATGATCGACGGGTTGTCCGATCAGGATAAAAGTCACGTCCGACGTAGGGATGTCGAAAACATAAAAATCCATGGCGGTGTGATCACCGTCAAGTTTCATTTCGACGCCCCTAATGATACCTTGGATTTCTAGGATTTGACCTGGTTGCCATTGAAGGCATTTCCTAGATGGAGTAAGGATTACCTCCGGAAGCACTTCTGTCACCAAAGATTTGGAGATGATATTGATGCCAACCCTAGGATCATAGGGTGCGTCATGGAAACGGAGGCTTTGAATTTTAGGAGGGAGAGAACATGGATCAGGATAGAGCTTGACTACCTTGTCCGAAATCTCTACTTCCTCTACCCATTCACTACACAGGACCTCAGAGAGGTTTAGGAGGTTTTTTTGTCGAGAGTGAATTTCCTCCGGGGGTTGGATTCGTGAATTCAACTTCTCGGTCCATTTTTCTTTCTATTGGTAACAAGTGAACGTTACCAAAATTTTTGAAAAGATTTTCTTCAAAGGTGAAGGGTGGTGGATTAGGTACGCATTCCTTGCTACACTCCGGGTCTGAGTGGCGGTTGATTGATGGATTGTGAATTCCTTCTATTTTGGGTGATCCTGGAATGCTAGGTGGGACAGATATTGAACGAGATTCACGAATCTCAAGAATCTCTATCTGTTCATCAGGCTCGGGAGGTTCATCGTATATTTCCATGAAGGGAGTATTATTGAGAATTTTATCCAGGATTTCTCTTCCTTCCTCCACTGTCTTATACATAAAAGCTCCTCACGAAGCTAAGTCCAAGAATTTAGCATTGTCCGGGTTGAGACCACAGACAAAATGCTACATGAAAATTGGTTTTGGGATAGCTAAATCCGGTCCTAAAAAGGTTAGATGGGTATATGGAGCCCAAGCTGCTCCTAGGGATTCCTTCTCGCCTTGCTCAAAGGTTAGGGCCTTCTTACGAAGATCGACAATCTTAGAGATAGGAAAGAAAGTGAAGCAGAATTTGTCCTTCAATGCTTCCCAACTGCCATTGACTCTACCTACGGTCTGGATGTACCACTTCTTGGCTGCTCCCGTTAAAGAAAACGGAAACAACTTCCATTTCAATGTTTCTTGGGCCATCCCTTCGATAATGACAGTCGAACATAGTTGTTCGAAGTCACGTAGGTGGTCGTAAGGATTATCATTCCTAATTCCAGTAAAAGGATGTTCCCGCACCAAAACTATAAGCTCAGGTCTAAGCTCATAGTTAGGGGTTTTGATAGGATGCGAAGATGATGGTGGCTCTAGGTACTCGCCCTTGGGAGCCGAATGTTGGAAAAGAGGTTTTGCATCCATGATAAATAGATAAGAGAGAATTCTTGACTAGTAGGCAACCGTTCCCCGGCAACGGCGCCAGGAAAGCTTGTTGGCGATAGTTACGCTCAAAGAAATTAGTCCGCAAGTGCACGGATATCGTTGAAGCCTTTCACCCTAGAGTATTCCAGGGTATCGAATCCACTGGGAACAAGAAGCTACCAATCTTGAATTAATCTTATCTAGATGGGAGAGAGAGCAATTAGGAAGGTCGAGAGGGTCTTCTGGTTTAGGACACACTGGCCTAAGAATGATCACTCAGTTCTATGCTGGCTTTATTTACGTCGCAGCACGGCAGGCCCGCTACCTGCCCAGCTTCACTTAAGAAGCCTGGAGAGTTACGGTCACCCCCGAAGGGCCCTACGGAGCCAACCCTAACGTGCTGGAACGTTACTAAGGATAGACAGGGCTGTCACCACCTGCTACCATCCACGACAGTCCGTTGGGTCTGAGCGTCAACCAGGGTAATTACTAGTCTAGACACCGCGTCTACACTAACAATTACTACTTTTCTAGCGCGCCGAGTAAAGTATTCACAAAAGGCAAAGTATATCTCACCAGTTGCAAACGGGGTTCTCAGTAGATAAACTTGCATTGAACTAGAAGTACTTTATAAATAAAAGAGCATGGCGACAGTGTTACTAGACTGAAGAGGAGAATTCCACTCGAAGCAGAGCTTTATTCCCGAGGTACAAGATGGAGAGCGCCAGGACTCTGGCTCATCTCCAATACTCTCACCTCACCTCTCTTCCTACTCTAATGACAATGTGGAACTAATTCCTTCTCTTCACCATGATCACAAATGAGGGTGAACACCTCCTTTTATAGTGTGCCGGGGCGAGTGAGTGAGTGCCACGTGTTGGGATAAGTGTCACTCAACCCCCCCCCCCCCAAAGGAGAATCCAAAGCGGCCCCGGGGGTAGGTCGGCCAGCCTAGTGGGTCGGCCAACCTGGCTTCGGTTGATCCCGGCCCTCCAAATCACTTGGGATACTCCTTGTGCGGTGTAGATCATCTCCCTAGGTCGGTTTGGCAGTTGGAGACTTGTAGCATTGGGTTTCTTTAGAATCCTATGCATTCTTGTGAAGCAATCCTTGTTTCTGCAACAAACCGACTTGTATGGATGGTTGGGATGGCCTCTAGGTGTGTTTCTTGGCGTGTGGGAAAGAAACCGACGCAAATTGGTCAAAAGAAGGGGCTGGCCGACCTGGTTGGGTCGGCCGACCTAGTCTGGTCCGGTCAGGCTCGTCATCTTCCGGTACTCATTTCTCCCTCATCCGAACTCCAAATATAGCAAATAATATATGCGTTTCGATCGTCTCGACGAGCTCTTCATAATGGTGCAGTCCATTTTGTCATTTGATGACTTTCCAAAATATGTTTAATTTAAACTCCATGTTTCATCCGATTTGTATAGACCGATAAATCGTCTTTTCTTGTGTATGCCTGCAAAACATGAGACTATACCAAAACTCGTGGAACTCGTTAATGTTAGCCTCAATGTAATTTGACTTCCTTTATTTTGTAGATATGTTGACGGTCAAAAGCATACAAAAAATTACAAATAAGGACCGTCAACATCGGGTCACTAGCCAACTTCGCATGCTCGAGGTTGGGTGATGGTGAAATTTGGGTACAATTTCGGAGGTATGCCTTCGATAAGGTCGCTAGTTGTACACCGCTACCCGGGTACAAATGCCTCTCGGTCAAATTGCATCCAATCGGTACGCCCCTAGGGGCCTATGCTGATCCCTTCTCTGGTCGGGACATGTACCACTCGGCTGAAAGGTGCGCCCCATGCTGGGCCGAGTGCTAGTTCTTACAAGTTAAGGCAAAGCACCTGATGTCGATACACTTTGAAACGCCTAACTACAGCATGCTGCAAGATAGAAGCTGTAAGAGCGTGGCTTAAGGCATGCCCCATGATGGGCCAATTGCCACTTTTGCATCGCAAGAGTGGATGCCAAGTAGCCGAATCCATCTGTTGACGTGACGTGCCCATTGGGCCGAGTAAGCTGGAGTTTGGCGCTGCCAATCCAGGCGTTATTTCAACACAAAACTTAAGATTTCTTGAGTTCTTTACAATCTCTTTTCAGATTACAGGAGATATCGATGAAACCAGTCGGCTGGACATCTGACTCAATCGTAAAGCACTCGGGGGCTACTGTGGACTATATGGGCCCCAGGTATCCTCTAGAAGGCCCATAAGGGAGCAGATAGGGGGCAATCCAAGTCGGCCAACCAAGGATAGAGACCACTCGGGCTACGCACGCCTCGAGCTCCAAGGAAGTTCCCGATGATATAATCTATCTCAATGTAATTAGCAGATAACACATGCATGACATGTAACAGCATAACAGAATTAGCTACCGTGCACCACGTGCTATCCTGTAACTCTATCTCCCCCTACTCTATATAAAGGGAGGGGGTAGAGGTCATCGGCACAAAAAAAAAAAGGTATCATCATCATATAGACGACACGTAGCATCATCTTACTTCCCGCATCTTGATCCACCATATAATCCCAGAGCACAGGAAGTAGGGTATTACCTCCGTTGAGGGCCTAAACCTGTATAAACCCTTGTCTTGTGCTACCATCTAACTTAGTTAGTGATTAGCGTCCCCTCGTACAAATTGATTACCGGCGGTGCCCCCAGTTAGTCACCAGTCGACATATGCCTGACAGAATAAATTTGCAAGCGCACGGATATCGTTGTAGCCTTTCACCCTAGAGTATTCCGGGGTATCGAATCCACAGGGAACAAGAAGCTACCAGCCATGAATTAATGTTATCTAGATGAGAGAGAGAACAATTAGGAAGGTTGAGAGGGACTTCTGGTTAGGTCACACTGGCCTAAGAGTGAGCACTTAGTTCTAACTTGGCTTTATTTTCGTCGGAGCACGGCAGGCCCGCTACCCGCCCACCTTCACTTAAGAAGCCTGGAGAGTTACGGACACCCCCGAAGGGCCCTACGGAGCCAACCCTAACGTGTTGGAACGTTACTAAGGATAGACAGGGCTATCACCACCTGCTACCATACCGAGTAAAGTATTCACAAAAGGCAAAGTATATCTCACCAGTTGCAAACGGGGTTCTCAGTAAATAAACTAGCATTGAACTAGAAGTACTTTATAAATAAATGAGCATGGCTACAGTGTTAGCAGACTGAAGAGGAGAATATTACTCGAAGCCGAGCTTTATTCCCGAGGTACAAGTAGGAGAGAGTCAATCCTTCTCTTCACCATGATCTCAAATGAGGGCGATGACGTCCTTTTATAGTGTGCCGGAGCAAGTAAGAGAGTGCCACGTGTTGGGAAAAGTGTCACACAACCCCCCTCCAAATGAGAATCCAAGGCGGGCCTGAGGGTAGGTCGGTCGGCCTAGTGGATCGGCTGACCCGGCTTCGGTTGATCCCGGCCCTCCAAATCGCCAGGGATCTCTCTTTGATGGTGTAGATCGTCTTCTGAAGGCGGTTTTGTTAGTTGAGGACGGTAAGTGGCACTTCCTTTAGAATCCTATGCTCTATTTGTGAAGGAACTGCCATCCTCGGATCAAACCGACTCAAATGGACGCTTGGGATGTACTCTAGGAGTGCTTCTAGAAGCCCTGGAGAAAAACTGACTTGATTTGACGGCAAGTATGGGTCAGCCGGCCTAGTGGGTCGGCCGGCCCGCTCTTTTCACCGGTTCGGGTTCGTTTTCGCTCAATGGGTCCCTGTAGGCACAAACTTACTAAAATTTGCGGAACCATATTAAAATAATAAAATTTGTTGTATGCTCCTTTGATATGATCCGAAATCGTTGGATAGTTGGCAGGAAAATTTAGGGTTTAACGACCGCCAACAACTTGCGATACTCGGGGATGCTAGCCTATTTATCAAAGAAACAACGAAGGTTGGAGTGTCAGTAAGTAATCAACGTTGATATGGATAGTTGATGTGTAAGATAAAATATAAATATCGGTAGGAACGACTGCATCGTCTTCCCATCCTAGTTGTCCATGTAGACCATTGAGAAGATGCCACCATCCACGCTGCACACACACAAAAAAAATTGTTCCATATAAAAAATATAAGATGTGCACACATATTTAAAACTTGGACATGATACACAAAAAAAGGGGAGGCGCTTACATGTTGCCTTGTTGTGGGTAGTCAGCAGGTCCCCATCTCTCGAATTGGGTGATATCCTTTCCAGGCAGAAATTTGCTTTCATTCCAAACTTTACTAAAGTTTGTGATATGATACATAGAGGGGGAGGTTGAAAATGCACATTGTAATCATAGTAACAACAAAAAAGATTATGTGAAGAGCCCAAACCAGGTTGTTGACAGTATCATCTAAGGCTTTGTTTTTTCTTCCTCAGATGGAGTCGAATACATTGACTTGCTCGTGCAGCAAGTTGAAGCACACAAATGTCTAGTCCCCCTCTTTAAAATTGGAAAGAAAATCTACATAGCACAGCAAAAAAATACATGAAAATATGGAGAGATAAAAAAGAGGGCAACCGAAAGAATGGACATGGCCTGATGAAACAATCATGTAAACACAATGATGGAACAAAAAAAATATAAACATATATTGAAACAAATGGAATGACCTGATAAAACAATGAACTAAAACACTAATGGAACAAAAAAAAACGTAAACATGTTCTAAAACAAAATGGATAATACCTGATGGAACAATAATGAAACAATCAGCAAGAACACTGATGGAACAAAAATATAAACATGTATTGAAACAATGGACATGACCTGATGAAACAACAAACTAGGAAAGCTAGAACAATGAATTTTAAACGAGTGGATTAAAAAAGTTACCAAATCCTTTTTTGCCAAGTTGAAATCAACATTCATTGATGCAATGGTCCCATCAGGAAGTCAATTTTGACATTTTCAGGGTCCATGATTACATGAATCTGCATTTTTTTCCAATTACAATGGTAACGAATTAAAATAATTTCATAGAAACCTCACGCAAACACAAAAAGAGCTGCAAAATGGAGTATATTACCGAATCAAGAGGTGCCATTATGAATTTCTTCACTGCATTCCTCCTGGTCATAGCCTCTACTGCCTCTGCATTGGAAATGTAGGCGTGCATGTTCATACATCAGTCACCTACCTCTCCTCTTTGTTTCAGCATATTGTACGTTTTCTCATAGTCTATGTGAAAATTCTTACTGCTGATGAAAACAGGCCTGCAATGGTTTTTGAAAACAAATATGACAAGTGGACAAGGTAAATGAACACAAAACAAATTGCATTGGTTATCTCTTGCTTGTGCACTTACTGTGTTTAGTTCTTTTTTGGCTTGTCCAAGCATCTGCTAGACATGTATGTTGTATATATGCCCTCAACCTCCGCATTCACCTTTAGTTTCTTCAACTTTTTGCCATCATTAAGAGGTTTTGCTGCCCACTTTTTCCTGGTCTTCTTCTCATGTGTGCTTGGGCCACTGCTTACATCATCGCTAGTGGAAGCACCAAGTTGATTTGCAACAAATAAAGATGAATAGATAGGGCAATAAACTTGAAATAGGGGATGGGGGTGTTGAAACAATCAAAAATTGATGGATGAAACAATTAAAAGTAAACCTATTGGAACAATAAACAGAAACATAATATGCTTTGAAACAATCATAATGGCTTATTGAAACAACCAGATATGCCTGTTGGAACAACCTGATTTTTTTATTGGAACAATCAATATTTGCTTATTGGTACAATAAAATTTTGCTTATACTAAAAACACAACCACGCATGGCATCAAAAAAACACACATGGCATAAAAAAAAGATCTCTCTTGACCTACAAAAACAATATAATGTGGATATGGCGAACAAGTTGAACATGCCATTTTTGGACTTGCAGTACAGCTACTTCCTACAGGAGACTGTAAGTCTGCATTAAGTAAATCTAGCAATAGCTCGAAAGAAGGAGGTATGATGCGATCTGCAGGCGATGGTGGCCTTGCACGTATGAGGTTCCCGGGCACTCCAACACTCCTGGTTGGGCTGTTGCCGGCAGGAGGTTGCTCTTGCAAATCTCGCCGACGATGTCGTCGATGCTTGGAGCCCCTCCATGAATGGCAGGGCTAGGCACTCCAAGAGGAGCATGTGTGGCAGGGCATGGTGGTGTAGGACTGCTCCCTTTCTGTGGCATGACATGTGCACCAGCAGCATCATCCCGTGAAGTGTCCCTAGCGGGGCTAGATATATCATCATCAGCCCGCCCGTCGTGATGTGCACCATCATGAGAGGTGTGTCCCCCGAGGCTGTCCAACCGCCTCGAATACAAGGGGGTATTTTGTGTTTGGGAAAGTCCAAAGAAAAAAGGATTTTGAATCCACCTTTTCCTTTTTCCCTTCGAAAAATAACTCAATTAAAATCCAATTATCTACTCTACAAGAACGAAATGCTTCTTATGCCTAATATACTTAGTTCAGCCTGTATATGTTTTAATTTTGTTCTTTATCCTACCTGTTTTTTCTTCGCCAAATTGCTCGACGTTGTCCTCTCTTCATCCTCGCCATTATCATTTGCTACAGTAGCACCGGATGTCCCAGGCACCTGAAAGGTGAGATTGCTAGGCATTCCACCATGTGCTTTGCCTAGAACCTCCTTCAGTTCCATGGCAAAAGCGTCCATCCTCTTCTTATGCAACAGCATCATTGACGCAACAGCAGACTCAAGTTCTTGCTCCCATAATTTGCTGTGCTTGTGAACGATCGCCTGGATGCTAGGGGGTAACTGCTGAAAAAAAGAAGAAACAACTAGTGACACATTGAAACAATTTTATAATACTACTGAAACAAATTAGTACAACATATGGAACAAATTGATACCAGTGTGGAACAAAAAATGTGGATGGGTTCTTTGTGATGACTTTTCAAATCCTTCTGACCTCATCCATAGTCATCTGCAGCATGTGTCCAGCCCAATCTAACTCGGTGAAGGCATCCATGTCGGCAATGGTGTGCAGGTAGTCCATTGGAACATTGCTTGATGGCTTGGGAACAAGGGCAGTGGCCAGCACGACCAGCAAGAAGGCCCTCATAAACTCTAACTTATATGTGCTATCTTTGGCTACTTTGACTGCCTTGTTGACTGGATACCTATCCCCTACCGTAAACTGCTCCTTCAGATGCTCAATGGCATCGTCATCACCCGTTAACTTGAAGGGCTTGACCCCCGATGGTATGCCAATCATCCTGGTTACCATCTCCCTTGTGAATACAATGGACTTGTTCTTAAAGCGAGAATACAATGGACTTGTTCTTAAAGCGAAACTGACACAATTCTGGATCACTGCGCATGATCATCCACTCGGCTAGACGGCTAGGAGGAGTGAAGGATGAAAAGCACAACAAATTCTCAAAACCACGCTTCCGAACAAAAGCCTGCTAAAAGTCCTTGAGATTGCCCACGAGCCTATTAAGATTCTTTGTTGTGAAACGGTACTTCACATTGGGCTTGCTGTCATCCTTGGCCATTTTTTCATTTGCAATGTACACACCTGAAACAACAAAGAGCCGCCTGATCACAAACAAAATATATGAAACAACCTGAAAATCACTATTGAAATAAATTGTGAAACAAAGTTGAAAAATGACAACTAAACACAAAAATGCCCCTAATGCATACGCATATGCAATGAACAATCTCCTTCAGCATGCAGGATGCACTATCATCGAGGTCGCATACGCAAAAATGCACTATTCAGTGTGTTCACTGTTGTTTCATCGGATGCAAATGCAAATACAAAACCCAAAAAATATGAAACAACCTGTAACACTATTGATATAAATGTGAAATAATTGAAAATGCCCCGAAGGCATATGCCTATGCAATGAATCATTTCCTTTTTTCAGCGTGCAGGATGCAAAAAATAATCGAAGTCACATACAAAAATCAACCATAGAAGAGTAATACTAGATTACATGGCTAATCCACCTCCGCTACTCCTCATTCTCATCCGCTGGGGGATGCTATTCCTAGGGTTTTTGCTATCCAAACCATCGATGCGCTAGAATCATGTGAAAAAATGACACTACAAAAACCCTAATCGTATGAGACCTTCGCATGAATCGCGCCTTACTCCCATCAGCAGGGAGAACTGTGGGGATTGGTGAGTAAGAGGGGCGGGTCAGCATCCATACCTTGCGGAGGGATGGGAGAGTCTTCTCCTCTCTGACACCGGCGATGAATCGAGCCACGGCTAACTCTGCCCCACCACGACGCCACCATCGACGCGTCTCAAGGGTGGAAGGGGAGGCCCTTCGACCGCCACCAACGGCCCGTCGCGAGCGCGGGAGGGTAGGCACTCCGACCGCCGCAGCCGCCGCCAGTGCGTCGCGAGCACAGGAGGGGAGGTGCACCTACCACCCTTGCCAGCGTGTCTGCGAGCACGGGTGTTGTAGGAAAGCCTCCTCCTTTTCATGAAGATTGGGGTGAAAATCCTGAAGATGTGGTTATTGAGCCCGAAGAATCCGAAGACCCTTAAGACATCTTCGGGAAAAACGCATGTAAGAATGGAAGTCGAAGAGGAATTTTACGAAGATGCTTCTGCTTGGGCGAAGGCAGGGACGGCCGAGGATACCTTGGAAGATAGCCGAAGAGGGTGGACTCCGGTTGACTCCCAAGGGCCCATTAACAGCTGAGCCAAGCACTAGCTATGGGCCCTGGGCGTGATTACCAGAAGATGGGCCTACAATAGACTGGCCCATTTTTTCGATAAGGGCTCTAAGGTATTAGGGGTAGTTAGGGTTTTTCGCATGCCCACAAAGGGATCAAGTGTTGTTAGGATCCGTTGGTTTCATATCAACGAACTAGATGTATGGGCAAAGAAGTCTTTTTGTTTTCGGAATGTAAACCCTAATCATCGGCACCCCTATAAATTCATTGGGGGTAGAGCATTTATTCCTAAACCATCATTGCGTCTCTAGTTCCAAAGCCCTTTTAGTGATCTTTCCCGATGAGGAGACACTCCACGTACTGTCTGAGACACATCGACGACAGTGGGAGGGGAGGCGATCCGACCGCCGCCACCAGTGCGTCGCGAGTACGGGGTGGGAGGCGCTCCGACCGCCACCGCCGATGAGATTGAGGGGAAATGCCCAAATGTGCAAAAATGAAACGGCCAGGAGAAGGCCTGAGGAGTTGGGCTAAGCGCAAGGTATGCGGGCCGCATTGCTGGGCCACGTGCGTCTGATGCTGTCGGATGCCCGGTCGCAAGCATTATCGTTGGTTTTATCCATAATAACCTAGAGGCCTGTAAATCATCTAGTGTCCAACACTCTCTCTTGGGCTAAATCGCAATATGTTGATGCCTTATTAAAATCATTTCCTAAAAATCTAGTAGAAAAAAGATTGGAGAAAAGAGTACACCACACACGCATGCCACACGGCGATATTTCCTTATTAAAAGCCTCGTTGTGAGAAACTTCATAAAAACTCGTGTAAGGGAAGAAGTGTGCAATACTAGTTTTTTTAATCATTACAGGCTCTTATTAGGGATTATCCCACTAAACTTTGCAACTCATGAAATTGGCTTATTGCTATCCCATGAACACATTTATGAAATTTTGAGATAGGCAATGCCTTTATGAATAAATCTGCCAAATTATCACACGACTTCACTTGAATTATCTCAACTTCACCACTCTGCTGAAGCTCGTGAGGATAGAACAACTTATAAGCAATATGCTTCATAATATTACTCTTAAATAGCCCGTTTTTATTTGTATCACGCAGATAGCATTATCTTTATAAATAACAGCGAGGGTATCAATGGTACCAATGTTATATGACTTCTACATGTGTTCACCATTCTCCTAAGTCATACACACTTACATGAGGCTTCCCATAATGCAATTATCTCAAAGTGGTTAGTGGATGTAGCCATAAATGTTTGCTTACATGATTTTGATGAAATCACAGTGCCATCGTACAAGTAAACAAATACAGTCGGAAACTTAGCCGTATGCAGGTCAGACATGTATCTCGCATCTGTGTATCCCACCATGGTCTTGGGTACGTTCCTCCCATAAAATAACCCAATATCCTGCGTACCTTTCAGGTACCTAAAAATAGTTTTTACGCCGACCGAATGTGTTCTGGTTGGAGCCGCGCTATATCTATCAAAAAAATTTACCGCAAAAGTGATAGCAGGCCTAGTACAGTTGGCTAGATACATTAGTACACCAGTGACACTAAGATAGGGAACCTCCGGTCCCAATAATTCCTCATTTTTTTTGCTTTAGGTCTAAAAGAGTCCTTGTCCACTTACAGGGAGCTAAGCACAATGGGAGTTTTCAGATAATATGCTTTACACATATTAAATTTCTCTAACACAATCTGGATATATGCAGTTTGATGCACAAAAATTCTTCCTAACAAATGCTCAAGCTGCAATACTAAGCAAAATTTGGTTTTACCCAAATATTTTATTTTAAACTCCATCACTAAGTGAGCACTAACTTCACAAAGTCCTCTGCTGTCCCGATGATATTTAGATCATCAACATAGATAGAATAATATAAAATCCATTGGGGGATTTCTTTAAAATACGCAGGGACAATCATCATTATTCGTGTATCCCATCTTTAGGATGAACTCACACAGTCGATTATAACACATCCTATCCGACTGTTTCAGCCCATATATATACACTATAGGAAAACGATTTAATTTCGTCGGCCAAAAACCGACGAAAATAGGGGCAAACCAACGAAATTGGATTAATTTTGTCGGTTTGCCGACGAAATGTGGTAGACGAAATTAAGTGCCTTTTCGTCGGTTGCCGACGAAATTACTGTATTTTCGTCGGTTTCAGAGGCCAACGAAATTAAAAAACCGACAAACCGCGTGGGCGACGGAACGCTGACGTGTCACTTAATTTCGTCGGCCAAAACCATTAATTTCGTCGGTTTTGGCCGATGAAATTACAAAAATAAAAAAAAACACGTTGCTTTATTATTCATAGAAAATTCACAAAAAAAATCACAGAAAATCATATAAAATTCAGAAAAAAAAAATTCCCTTGGCAATAATGCTCTATTCATGATCAGATTACTACTGCATGCTAAAACAAAGCCAAGAAGCATATGCATTGATTCGCAGAGCAAGCTTAATGAAGAAATTCTTTAAACCGACATTACATTATTATCTTATGAAAAGTACATCAAAGATCACAGTAATCACAAAGATGAGTGCGAGAGAATATTGCCCACATTTTCAGGAAATCCAAGTTTTTCTCACGCCCAAAGCGTCCAACATGAATTACCAATGGTTTTTTAGGTTCACCATCACAGAAAATAATAGGCCATACAACAAAATATCAACAACTAATCTCAGTCTACTATATACAGAACACTGAGGAGAAAAAAATGTCACCTTAGCCTAAGTCGCATCTCATGACTGCGAAATCTGGGATGGAAGCTGGCAGAATCAACACCTTTGTTCCAAAGGCATATTCTGTTAGCTGGAAAAGGATGAAAATCATACCATTAACATTAGAAACAATAAGAACATCTTTGCTAAAAAAAGAAACAATAAGAACCTCTGGGCATGCAATATACAGTGTGCAGATATCAACCAACCTGATATAACGTGGGCAGTTTCAAAATCCTTGCTGATAGCAGCAGATGGCACCAAAGTAAGATCAGCAGCGCTATGAAGGAATCCTGTTGAAAACAAAACCAAACCAGTGTTTTTGTCACAAAAAAATGACGTCTGGTTAGGAAAGAACAGAGGAGGTGGGACTAGAACTAGAAGGCTTACTTATGACTTGCCACATTGGCTCCACAAGCCAGCTAAATGTATATCTTGGTATGTATCTGCAGTGGAAAAACCTAAGAATGATTAATGGCTATACAAACAGCTCAAATAGCCTTTCGTGAGGCTGTTTATTGTCCCAAAAAAAATGTTTCCTGATTGAGTGTTCCTTGCCAGTTTTAGGTATTCTATTTAAAGATGATAGCAACCCAAACTGACAATGTACTTCAATTATTTTTGTTGCACAATGTATACCAGTTTCAAACATAAATCTTAACTATGGTAAACTAGTCATGTATTTCAGCTAGATATTGCTATAACAGCATCAACTTATTTGTTTTTCTTGATAGAATAAGTAAGTTAAAAGCAATAATCATGTACTCCGGACATTGAACCAGTCAATCGCTACATATTTACGTTGGGCATTCTAGATTATTCAAATGTTACTCATGTGCTCTGGAAATTCTAAACTTATTATGGAATGTGCTGGATTTACTTTATTGGCTCTCTGGCAGAAAAAAAAAATAGCAGTGTCGTATTCATTACTACCAGACAAGCATTATAACGAATTTTAAAAGAAAGAAGATAAAAATGGAATATGGCAAGTTAATTACTGAATTAAGCAGAAAAAAATATTGTTGTATGATTCAGTGTTAACTTACACTGGGACATGTGTGTGGTATGACATCACTAGGGGGACACTTAGCAGTTTAGCAATAGCAAGAGCACCAAAAACCTGAAAGAGCAGCAGGGTGTCATCATACTTGGCTGACCATCAGGGAACATTTGAAGATTAACAAATTGATTGTCAAAATAAAATCACCATAATTCCAGGCGAGGATGCATGAATAATGTCAGGCTTGAACTTTGCAACCTCTGAAATGATCCTAGGACTGAGTGCAAGTGAGAGAGGAACTTTTCCATACATTGGACATGGAAAGCTGGAAAAGTTGAGAAAACAGCTATGCATAAGAATATGCCACCAAAAGGGGCTACAGATCATGTGATTCAATCAAATAGAGTACAACACTTCCCAGTCTATTCCAGCTTGATTGTTCTATCACTCAATAAGTCCATACAGTTTAATACTACTTATTTTAAAGTAATGTATCTGCTAATTTTAAAGTAATGTAGCACTCGCATCCACCGACAAGTTTCAGTAGCTCACTGTAGTTCATCGACGGAGTCAGGTAATTTAAGTTTTTGATGATAAAATGAAGATACCATCCTGCATGGTGTAACATTAAACATTAAGAACCGTAAGGATACTTACACATACTTCTGGTCATTAAACATACAAAAATAGGGCAGCTCAAGTGAAATAACATTGCAAGACACAGTATAATAAAATGTATAGTCGAAACAGCTGCTCAATTCCACTCTCTTCAACCAAACATTTGCGGTGAGATTTGTCCACTGCGACTCGTCTAAATCAGACCACGAGATCCTTAACACAGCCTGTGCAAATTCCCGGAGTACACGCAAATTCCTAATGCAAATGGGGCTGCGGGCGGCGCGGTAGAGCGGGCGTGAGTGGCAGCGCGGGGGAGCAGGGCTGTGGGTGGCGCGAGCGGCGGCGCGGGGGGAGGGGGCAGGGCGGCGGCGGCGGCGGGGCGGGGTGCAGGGCACGCCGGCGGCGGCGTGGGGGAGTGGAGCGGCGTAGAGGCGGGGGACGGGCGCGCGAGCGGCGGCGTGGGGGAGCAGGCGAACGGGCGGCGGCGCGGGGGAGCAGGGAGCCGGGCGCGCGAGCGGCGGCGTGGGGAAGCAGGCGAACGGGCGGCGGCGCGGGGGAGGAGCAGGGCCCGTGGGCGGCGGCGTGGAGGAGTGGAGGTGCGTGGGCGGCGGCTAGGTAAAATAAGCGCAGTAGACGGGGACGGTTCGGGCGGGGTTAAGGTGGGCCGCGTGATTTCGTCGGCTGGTACCGACGAAATTATTTTCTATTTCGTCAGCTTTGTCTCAACCGACGAAATTACTGATGTATTTTCGTCGGTTCTATGAAACCGACGAAATTGTTGCCATATTTTCATCGGTTTTTTTTAACCGACGAAATTACTATTGATCGACGAAAACACTTTGTTTTCCTATAGTGATAGCAATTTTCTCAACTTGACGCTATACATTTTATTCCTTCAAGCACTCTCATATAAATCTTCGACTCTAATGACCCATATAAATATGTGGTCACCACATCCATTAACTGAATTTTGAAATTCATATTTGTTGTCAGGGATATTAAGTATCGGAAGGTAATTCCACTAATGACTGAAGAGTAGGTCTCATCATAATCAATTCCAGGTCTCTGCGTGAACTCTTGTACCACAATCCTCACTTTATATCTCACCACCTGATGATTTTCATCCTATTTTCGGATAAACACCCATTTAGTTCCTACTGGGATTATCTTGGGAGGAGTTGGCTCTACATGGCCAAACACCTTTCTTTTATTTAGCGGGCGCATCACAGCCTCAATTGCTTCTTTCCATCTAGCCCAGTCATAGCGCTTCTGGCCCTCTGCCATAGTCTTAAGTTCTGGGTCTAATTCCAAAGATTTAGTAATTTTGGAGGCAAAATATGTGTCAACAACAGTGGACTTTGTTTCATATAACTCTCCTGAACTATTATAGTTCAAAAAATTTTCCTCATTTAAATTCCCCAACTCCTCATGATTTCCCAACATCTCTACTTCTTTAAAATCACTATAAAATCACTAGTTTGGCATGACACTTCATCTCAGTCGTCTGTTCCCTTGCATCCAATGGCCCACAACGTGAGTTGGATCATCCCCTCCCCCGGAGATGCACGAACTCACGATTTGTTGCCCTTCCGCCATCTCCACCTTTGCTGCCCAACCGCCCCACCATCTCCTAACGCCCTCTCTCTAGCTCTCCCTCCTGTCGCGCCCCTCTCTCTCCCTACAGCGTTCCCCTCTCTCTCTCTCCTAGCTGCTGTCCTCGCTGGGCTTAGGGCCCGTGGGCGTCGTTGGTGGCAGCTAGGCCAAGGTCTCACCGGAGATCTCACCAGCGGATGCGGAGGGTGAGGGGGCCGACGAGGAGGGGTTGTCGCGGCTGCTGCTGGAGCCACCTTGGAGCCTTGCAGGACTCGCACCGGTGTCGTCTTTTCTCCCCTTGTGCCGTCGTCCTCCCACCGCACCTTTGGTTCACATCTTCCTCCTCCACCTCCCCACTCGCGCCTGGACCTCGATCTGCTGGGCAGCGTCGCCGGCCGCTCGACTTCCGGTTTAGACGACCGCGTCGCGACGGTTTCTGTCTTCTCTCGCCGGCGCCTCATGGTTTTGGTGTCACCTGCGTTCTCTTTGGTTTTATTTCTTGCTGGTTTTTCTTTGTTTCTTGCTGGTTTTTTTTTGTGTCCAGATCAGCTCGGCAAGTTTGATCTTGGTGCTTGATGTATGTTTTTTAACTATTAATTCTGTTGCAAGGATCCTTCCCTTGTGTTCTTGATACTTCCATTGTGTGCCCTCTCGGGCTCCTTGTGTTCTTTTTAGGGTTAGCGAGCTTGTTTCCTACCACTACTGCGTGAAGAACCCATGCTGCATTCCAGCATTCTATCTGCTCCGTGCTCCCTATGCATGCGGGCTTGCCGCCATGATTTTGATAGCATTTGTCTTTATTTATTTTAAAATCATTGACCGTACGTGTCAAGGAAGTTTGGGGCGAATTTGTGCTCAAACAATTGCTTCATCAAATTTTAGAGGAGAAATTGGTTTAATAATATACATATATATTTAATTTGAAATTGAAAAAGTATGCCACATTTTTTAAAAATTGGTGAAATGAGCATGTATCCGCCGTGCGACACGTCGGAATGGCTCGCCACGTGTCGCGCGCCAGCGCCCGCGCTCGACCATGGGATTCCCCCCTACGCATTGGAATGCATGCCTACGCATTGAAGTGGGTGCCTGAATAAATGGCAAGCAGCTGCACGCTAGAAACGACAAAACTTTTGCAGGTGAGTGGTCATTTCATGTTTGCCACCAACGTTTTAAGCCTGCATGTAATGACTAAGTAGTTAATTAGTGACTAATAAATTGCATGCTTATGATAATTTAATCCACATACGTTCGACTATATAAGGATGAGTGGTGCTAAGTCCTCCGCAAACCATTTCTCTGTTGCCTGATGCTCAGCTTGCTGCTCGTTGCTCATCTTCCTGCTGCTTAGTGCTGAGCCTGCTGCTCGTGCTCATCTTGCTGCTTGGTGCTCAGCTTGTTGCACAGTTATCACATACGTTTGTGCTGGTAGCGTTTTCTCATTGTCTTTATTAAGGTGATCTTTTTTTTACTTTGTACCAGTCCGAAGGTAATGTAATATATAGATGAAGACATAGTTTGAAATACCCCCGCTGCACCCAGTAGTATGGTTATCGTGTATGACAACTATGATTTTAAATCTCCTAAGGCATGTAGGTTTAGATATGATGCACTACTACGGTAGATTGTATTATGCATCATGCGTACCATTGCTTGTATGTTGTAATCCGAATTTATATTATTTAATCTCCGGTTCTCTAAAACCATAAACCATTTACTTGCTCCGACAGAAAAAACTATTCACCGTTTCGAATGTTATTTTTAGTTTTCCTACTTAATTCAACAGAGTAAACAAATAAGTCAAACAATAGCATGTACCGAACACCACAGCCGTGTGCGACTTGTTCAAATTTTAGAAAACTTTTGTCAATCACGTTTAATCTAGTTTATCTGATTTTCTCCAAATAGCATATTTCTCTGGTAATAATTAATGTAAATTTAATATTTCTAACCATACTAGTGCAGCTATCTCTTTATAATCTACATAAATTGATGCATCATCAACTTAACCAATTATATTATGCATTTTAATCAAATAAGATCGGTTTGGGCGGGAAATTAATTAAACAGATAGCAGCGGAAGTACAGTAGCTCAGCGCAGCTCGGTTTGTGCCTCAGAGTGAGGGCGAAAGGACGGCAGCGCGCCGGCGGGAGCGGATGGGGGAGGCAGTGCCACATGGTGGCACGAAATGGCTTCCGCCACCCTGTGTGGCCGAAACCAACGGCTTTAGCCGTGTTGCACGGGGGAAGCCACCTGGGGTGGCGGAAGCCGCATTTAGCCGTCCCAAGTGGCGGAAGCTGGCCAGATTTTCGGCATTCCAGCCCACTGTGGCATACTTTTTCAATTTCAAATTAAATGTATATTATTTAGCCAATTTTTCCAATTTTAGATAATGAAATTTAATTTTTTGGCCTCAACATATGTACAGACGGATACGGCCAATTCAAGATGATTTAAAAAGAGCATCATAGCAACCACTTGAAGCGAGTGGCAGTCCTAGACAATTTCTTTTCTTTCAACCTCAACATTTGTACGGACGGATACGACCAATACAAGTTGATTTAAAAATAGCATCATAGCAACCACTTCAAGCAAGTTGCAGTCCTAGACAATTTCTTTTCTTTCAACATCTTTTGTAGCAATGACCAATGTCCTAACAGGCTCCTCTGAAGATCACCTCGAAAAAAGATTTCTTTGTATTTGTGACGTCCTCAAAATTTTGGATTTGAAATTTCAAAAAAAAATCAAGATTACGAGTTCAAATTTATTTTTATAAAAAAACATTTCCTATTTATATCAAATTCAAAATTCAACTCTAGTTTGAGAAGAATTTCATTGTTTCTCTAAAATTTTATTTTTCTGGAAATTGTGACGCCTTTGCTGGCCATCCTTTGCCGAGCCTTGCCCTAGCACTCCCTTTTTTTTCCCTGATTTAGCCGATCGCAGCCGACTGAGTTCATCCCCAAAATCCTAGCCCGAGCTCTATTCCTCCAATTTTTGACAAAACCAATCTAGCCGACGGAATTCTCATCGCCATATGGATGTGTCGCTATTGGAGTTTCGTTGAGTTGGCGAGTCGCCGAGCAAAAGGCAAAACCGACTTCCAAAACCCCACTGATATCTGTGCACCGAAGTCGGCGTCATTGCTACAAAGACTGAGCCGTCGCCATTGCAATTATTTTAACCCAAAATATATATATAGAGAGAGAGTACGGATATGTTACTCCTAGGAGTATTATAATTATAATATACCCACTTTTCCACCATCCGATCTCCCCTTCCCCACAACTCACCCGTCCATCATTTGTCCCTGGGCGTGCGAAGCGTGCCGGCGACGGGAGGCGGGGGACGGGTGGCGGGGCGGCTCACAGGCAGCGTAGCGGGGAGCCGGCGCATAGGGCGGAGTAGCGGGGAGTGCGTGTACGTGCAGCGCGGGTACGTGATCTGCGGCGGCGGCGTGTGGCGCGTGCAGGGCTGCTTGGCCGTGTCGCGCGTGTTCGACGACGCCGACATGAAGCCGTGGGTGACCTGCGAGCTGGAGATCAGCTGGCACAGGCTTACCGGCGACTGCCGCTTCCTCGTCCTAGCCTCCAACGGCCTCTGGAGCAATATCTCCAACCAGGAGGACGTCTATGTCGTCTTCTCCCGGAACGGTGGCAGCGGCGTGTCCATGGAGTCGTGCAAGGAGCTGGTGGCCATGGCGCGCAGCCGGGGGAGCAGGGACGACATCACGGTCATGGCCGTGGATCTGCGGCCGTTCCGGCGATAGATCGAGCCATCGATCCAGCGGAATGCACGCATGCATCAGCATGGTCTAAGCTAGGAAAAGGATCGAGCTGATATTAATTGGTAGCTAGAGCGGGTTAATTAGTTAGCTGGTTATTTATTCAAGGCTTTTTGTTTCATATACTACTATTACTAGTGAGCAGGTATTATAGGTTCTGATTACTAGCAATTTGCCCCCAATTTCCCAAATTTACTAGCGCTTTCCTCCAATTTCTGGTATACTGCTCATGTTGTGTTTTGAGGAAAACATGTTTGTAGTGGAGCTTGATTTACTACAAATGATGAAGTAGTTTACACAATGCTATTGTAGTACTTTACTGCAAAACTCCATGGGCAATTCCTCCCAATCCCCCGAAATTCGTCGTGCTGCTGTTTAGAACTTTACTGTAGTAGTTTGTTGTGTTTTACAGAATATCCATGAAGTATTTTACTACATAAGTATGAGTAGTTTTCCTCTTGCTGTTGTCGTCTAAAAGTTGTATGCATTTAGAGCTTTACTGCAATAGTATGTGGTAGTTTACAGACATAATCGAAATTATTTACCACAGAGCATCAAATGTACTGCATAAAATAGTATCTCAGTATCACTGTGCTGCATGTGTACCAATATATGCCTAAAAGTGAATGCATTTGGAACTTTACTGCAGTAGTTTATTGTAGTTTACAGAATATCATGAAGTATTTTACTACATTGCTATGAATAGTTTTCCTCTTGCTGTTATTACCTAAAAGTTGTATGCATTTAGGACTATACTACAAAGTTATGTACTAGTTTACAGACACCCATGCTGTATAGAAAAATGGAAATACATTTTTACTACTACTTAGTACTGCTGCAGAAATACTTTAATGCAAGGATGACACTCTTTTTACTAGTATTTGTAATGTTTCTTTACTAACCATGAATCATGAATGTGTGGAGACATATTTTGGTACCGATGTAAGAAATATCTGGAAAAAGATTAAAGTAAAACTTTACTATCATTTGTGAAGGTGTTTTATTGGAGTATTTTTGCAAAGAGATATAATGATGTATCTAGTGTTATTATGCTTATGCTTGAACGCTTTACTACATAGACTGTATGTGTTTTACTACATAACGTCCAATATTTTTTTGCAGTGACCCAATGATGTTATACTTATGTTTGAACTGCGTACCATTAAAATTATATGATGTTTGACTACACAGGCTGCCTGGGTTTTACTACACGAGCTACAGAATTTTTTTACAATGATCATATGTATTTTGATATTTTCATACAAAAAAACAAATACCATTTACAAACTATGTATGATGCTTTTACTACATAGGACACATGAGTTTTATTACATGTTACGGAATTTTTCTGTAGTGGTAATGGGCATGCCGTTTACAACAATATATAATGCTTTACTACGCTGGCCACATGAGTTTTACAGCATAAGCTATAGAATTTTCTACAGCGATCATGTCTATGTCAATTACAACATAAAAAGATGGATAAAACACATTGCATGACAAAACATGATAGGCACTGGTTTTTGCGATAACAAAAACATCTATATTATCATAGCATATTCTCTTCCACATTTATTTTGTTTTTTTTTTACAAAAAGAAGAGTACTGAAACCTCCTCATTTCAGTGCAGCACACCAAGTAAGTCATTACAGGGAGAAATTCTCAAAAGAAATGAAAAGGCCATGACAGTTGACCATGATATTTACAAAAACATCTAATAATTTGCAAAAGCATTTTAGTTATCATACTCTTAGGAGCATTTTAGTCTTCATGTGTATATATATATATATAAATATATAGAGTTGGGCTGGAGTCAGTCGGCGATCCGTCAGTCGCGCCGTCAGTCGGGCGTGTTCTACAAAACCTATGGTCAAATTCTTCGTTCCAGACCATATATTTTGTTCATCTCCATAAACTCTCCTAAAGTACCGAATTTTACAATTTTTTAATTTTTTTTGCTATTTGTTTTGTATTTTCCAAATCAGCCAAATGGACGCTCCAAAATACTTTAGAATGCTAGGCTGATTTTGAAAAATGCAAAACAAATAGCAAAAAAATCAAAAAATTGTAAAATTTGGTACGCTGGGAGAGTTTATGGATATGAACAAAATATATGGTCTGGATCGAAAAATTTCATCATAGATTTTGTAGAATTGCCCGATTGACGGCCGCGACTAACGGAGGCCCGACTGACCAGCCCAACTCTCTCTATATATATAGGGTAGCACTAAAATACTCCTATGTTTAGATGATGACAAGTGCCCCTCCCCATCATCCATGTAACTAACTTTGATAGCCTTATTTACTTTCGTTTTTTCGTCGTAACTTTTTTCTAGAAATCTCGGATTGACGAACCGTTTTTACTATTAAATTCCTGACATTTTTTTAAACAAATCTAGACTAGTCTCGCTCATAAAAATTTTGCTTTACTATAAATCTAACAGTACTTTACTATTTCTTGTGAAACACTTTACTATAACGTGTTACGTACAGTACTGTACACACGAAACACGTAACTGTACACGCGAAACACTGCACACATAGAAGTAGTAAAGTATATACAACATATAGTAAAACTTGTTCATGATTATAGTAAAGTAATATTTTAAAAAGTGAGACCGGTCTAGTTTTGTTCGAAAAAATGCAACGAATACAAAAGTGAAAACGATTTATCAATCGGATTTTTCAATTAAAAACTATAGCGAAAAAACTAGATTAAATTGCTCGTGTCATCCCCCACCACATGGGCTGCGGATACCAGATTTGGTTCGTCTTTACTATTTTTTCTTTGTAGTTTTACTACAATCAGTACGCACATTTATTATAATATGTCTGCCGAAGTCTGTGTGCTTGGGAAAGGTGGAGAAGGTGGTGGAGGACACGTGGCGGGCTATAAACGTGGTAGTATTTTAGTTAAAATACTCCTAGGAGTATTCTAGTGTTTATATATAATATATACATAGTTATTTTAAATTTAATCTTTGCTTTAAGTAAATCATACTAATCCTTGGTTTTTATTTAATCCTAATTTATATTTTCTTCGGTTGTTCAGTTAAGGCCAACCTGGCCGAACACCTCGCGCTCGTTTTTATTCAATTATCTACCTGCCTGCCTGACTTATCTCCAACCAAATAACTAATCCTAGTTAAGCCGGATTGAGTTGATTGATTTTATCCCTATTGACCGATGTTTGCCGTTGTAAATACCCTGTAATCCTCAACCAAATTTATCTGATGCGAAGCCTGCCCCCAAATCGCGGTCCACGCCGACGAGGGTAGCCATCGCAGAAGAGTAGCCAGAGTCAGAGTTGCATCGTCCAAGCCGTTGCCACAGCGCCGCTGCTTGCCGCTGCCTTGCGCCGCCAGGCGTCACTCTTCGCCGGTGCGCCGAGTTGCTGTGTCGTCTCTGTTCTGGATGCTGTGCCGAGCCGCGGCCGCCGTCGTCTTGCGTCCCCGCTCGTTCCACGCCGCCCAGCTGCACAGCCATTGCCGCTGCTTGCTACTGCAGCAGCTGCTCCAGCGTGGTTGCTGCTTGCTGCTGCACTGCACGCGGCCGATTTTGCTGCACAGCCGCCTCCAGGATGTGCTCGCCGGAGAAGCTGAGAGTCGCACCACTGTTTCTCTATCTCCCTCTCTCGCTCCTCGTGTCCGCCCATGTGTGTGGCTGAGAATTGTGACTAATTTATCTGCTCCGTAGCCTTGGGCTAATTTAGTAAAGCTCTTCATTGTTCAATGAACAACGTATCTACTCCTACTAATAGCTTCCAAACCATCCATCCAAATCGCCTGAAACCAATTTTATAAGTATCTAATTTAACAACTATATTTATTGGCGAGCACTAGGGTCCGGACGTCCGGCCGTCCGGACCTGCTGACGTCAGCATGACATCATCATGTAACTTGCGCGAATACCTACTGAAACCTAGAAAATAACGGTAAAAATCTGATGAACCGTGGCAACTTAAGGACAAAACGTGAGATTTCACAAAGTTTTTCAAGAGTAAGAACCAAGTTTTGATAGTACAAATTCAAGTTTCGGTAGGCAATATCCAAAGTTTCAGTGGACAAAACTTAAGTTTCACCATAAAAAATCGAAGTTTTTGAAATCGTCTCGATAGTAAGAACCAAGTTTCAATAGTGCAAAGTTTAAGTTTTGGTAGGCAAAAATCCAAGTTTCATGAGTCAGAACTTAAGTTTCAGTAGACAAAAAAAGAACATTTTCATAAGGCGAAGTTTCATATGTACGACTCCAAGTTTCGAGCACAAAAATCCTATGTTTCCAGGGACAAACCTCAGGTTTTGAGCCTAAAATGGGGATCAGTCTCCTCCCTTGCCTCCTTCCCCAGATCCGGCGAGATCCTTCCCCTTGCTCGCCGGATCCGCCGTCGTGATGGCGAGCTTCACACCGTGTTGCTGCCCCCCGTGCTCCCTCGTCGGCGTGGTCACTGGCCCCCGCCAGAGCTGGCGGCAGCGCTTGGAGCACAGCGGCGGAGGAGCTCCAGCGCATGCACGGGCGTGAGGAGGGAGGAGGACAGAGCGGCACCGGCCGTTGCACGAGGGAGGAGGCAGCGGGACGGCATCGGGCGCCGGCGGGAGAGGGATGCGAGGCCAGGAGGAGGAGGCGCGAGGCGAGGATGAGCTCAGCGGGCGGCACCGGAGGACGCGAGGGAGGAGGAGCGCAAGGCGAGCGGGAGGAAGCGCGAGCGAGGAGGAGGCGCCTGCGAGGGGATACGCACGAGCGAGCGAGGAGTCCGGTGCGTCCGGACTCCCGTTCTAAAGTGTTTTCGATATTTATTTCTTATTTTATTGACTTTTATTTGCTGTGATTTATTTATTTGTGATTCGATTACGTGTAGATGCCACAGACGATACCTAAGGGGAGATCCATTTTTTACAGAATTTTTAATATTAGGACGTAACTTGACATGCAGTTGTTTTGGTCAGAGATTGATCTATTACGTGTTGCACCAAACTTTATTATTTTAATTCTGTAATAATGTCTTGATGTAGTTTTACAATAATGAGATGCCTTGCTATATATTACCTGCTGTTTTGAGTCATGGGTTTGGCAACCTCGATTTGTACTTTCTTTCTGTAAAAAGGAAGAAAAACGGTGGTAATTGGAACATTCTTAGTTGTGTTCTAGGTGTATGAGAATTAGATGACACTTGTATATAATATCCTCTATTTTGTCGTATGACACTTGTATATTCAAAACCCTAAAAATAAAATAAAAGGGAATTGTTATATACAAAACCCTAGTTTAAACTATTTTAAATGAGGTTTAAGCCAAAATCCTAGAAAAACTTTTTGGAAAATTCTGGAAAAATTCCCATAAATCTTAGAGGCTATCACCTCGCCACCCTCCAAATTTCAAGTTCAAAGCCCAAGGCTAGCATGTGTTTCCATAGAGTGTTGCCATTTTGCCGGGAGCTCATTCGACCAATGAAATGATGAGGAAACGTGAGAACCAGACCCAAACTTGGAGGATAGTTATTTGAGACCCAAACCTTCCCAAAGTCAGAAGCCCAAGTCAAAATTCACGGATTTACAAAAATACCCAATTTGGGTGAGTCCTAAACCTATTCGGATTAGAATTTGAGCCCAATTCAAATTCTACCCAATAAAGGCCTACCCTAGGTCGACCAACACACTATATAAACACCCCAAGACCCCCCTCGACACCACAACTTGTGCAAGACAAGATCAAACCCTAGCCATCAAGTAAACAATAGCCCGAGGAGGTTTTCGAGGTAGATCTCCCTGTGCTTTGCCCAAACCCAAGTATAGATGCCTCCATTGTGTAGAGCTTGTCGAGATGGTCCAGATGGATACTTGGATCATCGGTTTTGGTGGAGAAACGCATAAGTAATAGCTCATCAAAGATTCGGCCATTGCTGCCACCTCCGCCGCCTCTGACATCACCGTCAGCGCCTCGCCGTCCGCGCCCCGCCCTTCACCTCCCGCGCCCACCACCTGGCCCAACCCTGCCCCTGCTTCGCGCCAGCGCGCGCTAGCGATGCCTCGCTGCCACGCGTCACGCCCCCGCTCGCCTGCGTCCGCGCCCGCACCGTCTCCCACCTGCGCCACCCGCGCCCGCTAGTTGCAAGCCGCCATGTGTCGCCCCTGTGCCGCTCGCACGCGTCGGTTCGGCCTGTTTCGCTGGTTTTCTCCGGTTTAACCGATTTATTTATTTCCACGATTTCTGATTTTCTCCAAACATCTAGGAATTGTTTAGGGAGCATCTAAACAATAAATTGGTTGATTCTAGAGCCATTAAATGTAATAAATAGCCTAGAAGTTTATATATTTATTTAAGGTATATGTTCAACGGATGAATTTTCTTCTCTTATGCATTTACATCTACGTGTAGATCGCCCATCCTTTTGCTGTTCGGCGTTTTTCCAGGAGCTTTTCGAAGGAGGACCCCAAGAGCCTCCCTAAGAGCCGGAATTCTACCAAGGCAAGATAGATCGTGTCTTGCTCTCCTATATTGCAAAACTCAACCGTTTAACTATTTTATTTATTTTCTCAAGCATGAAATGAGGGGAAGGGTTAGAAACCTAATTATTCACACTGTGTCGTCTACCCTGTAAATTTAGCCATTTATTGCTGCCTTAGTTATTTTTCCTAGCCTATCCTTGTACATAGATGCTAGTGCTCGTGGGTTATTAGTTGTTAGGTTATTCATTATTTATTTAATCTTGTGACTTGATATATTTGGAGGTGCTGAATTACTTAATAACCAAATCAACTAAAACCTATGTTGTAACAGCTCAGCTGTTATTTTAAGTTGAGCATGCATATCATAGTTGTGTTTATTGGTTTTATTGTGGTTCTTTAAAAACTTTTCATGAAGTTGCATATATGCACCAGGTAACCTGGTAGGAACATAGGACTCTAAACCGAAACGACTAGTACACTAATGAGCCAAGCCACTAGAATAGTGAGGCCCACATCGGCCGAGCCTTAGCGAACAGTTACATAGCTCGCCGAGTACCTTTCTTAGTTAGCCGAGTGAGTAGGCATCTTGTCGAGTACTGCCGAGTGCTCCCTTTCACTCGCCGAGCTTCCCCAACCAGATCCGAGTGATGAGGCGAGCAGGGCACATAGCCATCAGGAGAGTAGGACACGTGGCCGCACGGCGAGCAGTCGGGCGACCCCTCCCGACTGAACTTTACCAGGCAACACCCAGCCCGGGGGAAATTTAATTAAGTGAGGAGTAGCCCAAGTAGAGCTTGGAGGGCTATCTCATAGATTAAAAGCTGCTGGAGTAACCCGAATCCATTTAGTTTCTTTATTCTTTTTGTCCCGGACAAAGACCCGATGACTTCCCTTCCATTGGATGGAATGGGCGTGGAACACTGTCGCCCGGCTCCTCTTTTCCCATTGGCCCGAATGGGCGGCGCACCCGACAGTTTTCCCATGCGGTGCAGAGAAGCCGTGGAACCACACCAGGTGGCGCGCACCATCACGGAGTGATGCCAAGTGGAGGAGAAACTCGTGCAGCTGCAGAGCCCACAGTTTTCTCACCATTTCCCTTACCCAAAACCTCTCGTTTACATGTGGGACTTAGCCCCGCTTATCACCCACACATAGCAGCCCTATTTAAGGCCATAACCAGCCATCTTCCTCTTCTCTACACCTTCATTTCTGCCCCTTCTTCCTGCTGCTCGAACTGAAAAGGACAGCAGCAGTTCCTCCACTTCTCCACTCTCGAATCCATTTAAATACTTGGTGAGAGCTTGTGCATGTCAAGATCCAAGCTCTCCATCACCTAAGATCCCCACACCTTCGAGGGCATTCACATGCATGAAGGATTTGGTGAGTTTCCTATCGTTTTTGTCCTCCCATGTTCTGAACTTGCAGCAGCAAGAACTCATTCAGATTCTTCCTCTTGCTATCATTTCTTGTATATCCAAGCCTAGAGGAGTGTATTAGGAGCTCCCTCCACACTTGAAGGAGTCAAGGAACGATAAGAGAAGCCACGAGAAGAACGGAGGAGGCAGCAGGAAGGACAAGACTCGTACAGCAGCAAGCAGAAGAGGAGAAAATCGCAGCCATGCTTCTTCCTGTCCAATCTATCCGTCTCTTGGAGTGTCCGTCCATAAGAAAGGCATCCATTGCTTGGTAAGAATCTTAGAACACCCCTTCTTCATGTTTTGCATCACCTAAACCCTATTCATAAGCTTATCTCTCCTAAAACCAAGCCTAAGTACAGCAGTCCCAAACTCATTTAGTTCCAGCCCGTTCCCAAGAACAGCCACTCAGTAAATAATTTCTGTAAAATCTATCATAGCTCTGATAGAAAAGTATTCTACATAAAAGTTGTGCACTAGAAAATTCTCTACAACTTTCATGTTGACACCAAACTCAGCGAAGTGGTTATTCTACCCCAAAATCTGCTCGTACAAAGCAGCAGACAAGACTGACTGGTTTATCCCAAGTGATCTTTAGCACCCTAAATTCGTATGGCCATATCTCCCTCATCCGAACTCGGATTTGGGTGATTCTTTTTGTAAAACCTGCATTAACTCATGAACTTCCTAAATATTATGTTTTCCATGCTTCTCTGTGTTTGGCATTTTGTTTGGATTTTATTTGATGTGCTTGTTACCGAAACGATAGGAAATGACGTTCCGGATGAGCCCAGACTTGAGCAACCTGCTCTCCCTCTCGGCGACAAGCACCAAGGCACTTATTACTCCCCTCATTTCACTTCATCATATTGAACTCTATTTACTTGCATTAATTTGATTATGTTCTATTAACGTTGCATGCTAGCTTCTATATGATATTTGATGGGTAGAAGTAGTTATGTTCTACTAGTGGTTAGTTTATTTATAGGATTAGCATCTTCATTCCTTGACAGTCTAAGTATGAAACTATTTATCTATGGTTGTGTCACGATTGCTTAGCCTTGCTTAGAGTCCACGTGGTTGAGAGCAATACTTGATTATGATATCTTGATGATGATTGGATGTGAGGATTTGGAGTTGTTCCGGAACGGGTGATAGGAGATGACGGGAGGAAGGACCCTGTCATGTAGCCCTGTTCGGGCGATTAAGGACCGAACATGGTGCCATAATTTCAAGCTACTATACGTACGACCACACGTGTATCATGGGGACACTTAGTCAACTTTATGTGCGTACTTGTACCATTGGTGATCATTGAGGCTATTGTTACTTATTCGCTTATGTTTTGTGGGTGGGGACTGCCCAGGGGCCGCTTTTTAGCCATGGGTAGCTTCCGTGGGGGTTCAGGGATAGTTGGATAGAAGGCCCTGAGTAATGTCTACAACAACGGTTAACTCCATTGAACCACAACACGACACGTGAAACATTGTGCTACAATTACCGGGCGATCCAATGATCTGGCATGTACATCTAGGAGGCTTCGGCATGACTTGCTATGTCGTGTGGGTAAAGTCGTACACCTCTGCAGAGTTATAAACTGTTCGAACAGTCGCGTCCCTGGGTTAGGGATGAAAGCTCATTAAATCGAGACACTTCGGTTAGCACTTGGGTTCTGGGATGGTTATGGTTTTGGCTGGGCTATGTTTCCGAGCACTGGGTTGCTCATGGTGATCGGTCAGATAGAGACCGAGGATGGATATAGTCCCGTTGATGTTATGGTCAGATAGAGACCATGGACGGACAGAGCCCTGTGATTTGATCTTGATGGAATTGACAATGTTACACTTAATGATGTTACTGCTGGTCTACGATTCTTTACATGTTTACTTAAATGACATTTACAATCTATACGTCTTGCAAATGCCCTTTATGCTAAAATTGTCATGCTAATCCTTCATTTGATATCAATTATGCATGAATGAGGATATATGTTACCTCCTAGTGCTGAGTACCATCTGTACTCAAACCACAGTTGCTATTATTTCAGGTTATAATGATCCCATGCTTGAGTACTACTATCAAGCGGGGAATGACAACGCTAGTGGGCATGGTGCCGGGTTCTAGCTTCCAGTCGGTTGCCCTTGGGTTGGGAGGTATACCACACTGGACTTTTGCTTTTAGATGTTGATCTTTTATTGTTTCTGTGATAAACTGTCTATTCCGTTGCATACACTCTAAACTATGTTAAACTTATTCGTATGGACAGTAGTCCATACCCTTTTGTAATATAAAGTTGTGACCGTTTGCTTATGTGTTGTGCTATCGATCCAAATGAGGATATGTGTGTGATGGTAGCTGATCTTGGGAGCCGTTACTGAAGCACATATCCGGTACCCGAGTTCGCACTCGTTTTAATAGAGATTGCTTGTGCTATGCAGCTACGGATGAAACGAACCGGATACGGATCGGAAACCACTCATATTGTATTTGATCCATTTAGTTTGATTCGGATACGGATAGTACCGGATACAAATACGGATACGAATAATATCGGATACGAATAATATCGGATACGAATACTCTCTCGGATAATACGCGAAAACATATACTAAAGAAATAAGTATATCCAAATACATATAGTTATCTCTTTATGACTCAACTTTATGGCTCATAGTCATGAAAATGATGGTGTGTAAGTATTATACCCGATAAAGCAAAAAAATGTAAAATCACATGCATCTAGTTGTTATACGTGTTAGTCATTCATCCTATAGAAATATAATAGAGATAGTTTATAGATGGATTTAGCTAATCGGATAATATCCATCGGATATTATCCAAGAAAAGCTCGGATAATATCCATCGGATATTATTTGTATCCGTACCGTATTCGCCTTGTCGGATTCGGATATCCATTAAATTATCCGGCTCTATATTTTCAGATATTATTATGCCTCGGTCGATCGGACGGTCGGAAATTATCCGTACCATTTTCATCCCTATATGCAGCCGGATTGGGTGTTAACGTACTCGGCTCACCTTGGGTCGGCCTGTATGTTAGTATTCAATCATTGCATATCGAAATCAAGCTATATATCTAGTAAGCCGAGTGAAAACTAGGGGGTACCCACAGGGTTGGTATCAGAGCACTGGCTGACTGCAGGTTAGAACTTAGCATGGCCGCTAGCTAGTTAGAAGATGTTTTGAGTCCAAACTATTTTAACAATCAAATGAACTTGGAAAGGTGACTTGCTGATTTTTCCCCTCATCTATCTTGATCTTATTCCTATCCATACTTTCATTTGATTTATGAACTTGGATTTCTCTAATACCCCTCTTCTTTCAACATTTAGATGACTCAGGGGCAATTCGTTTGGGCTTGCAACTTGAGAAGTATTGGGTCCCTCTGATCCTTCTCTTCATGGACCTACTCCACCTCAGTTGCAGTTTCCACATGTGGATGTCATTCGACGTCGTGCACCGGGTGACTATGAAGGCCTACCTATCCTCCTAGGTCCTCCTCTCCGCCTCACTAATCCGCATGACCCTGATGACACCGGTTCCCCAAATCATCATCTTTTAGACGAGTTTCCTGATGGTTTTGATAGAACTCTTGGATATGTTCCGGCCGACTGGTGATGATCTAGGTCGTTACCTAGAATGGTAGTCTACAAGTTATGTAATAGATTAGTGCTGGAACCTATGTATCTTAATGATCGTGACTATTTTGTTGTTTTAAAAATCTTAATGCCAGCGTGCGGGCTTTGTACTTGCGTACTATAATAGGAAAATACTATTCACTTTTCAAGGGATGCTGTGTGGTTCAATTGGGTTTTACCCCTATTTGTGCTATGGATTCTGTGATGTTTTTGGTATGATTGCATACATGTAGAATTAAGGATCTATGACTAGTACATTCCTAATTATTTATTCCTACTTTATCGGCTGCCATCATCCTAGTTGCTGAATGTTGCTATTCTGACAGCAGAATGACTGGAGCCCAAACCCGATCCCGCGCACAGCAAGGAGGTGATTCTACCTCCCAGAAACCTCAACCTGCTGCTTTTGCTGCTCTATGCGAGGCCCCGAGTAATCCCGACCAACCCCCACCACCAACTTAGCCACCACTGGAGGAGAACTTGCCACCACCACCTACTATGGTTCAAGTTCTTGCTCTCATTGAGCAAAACTGCCAGGCTCAGACTGATCTACTACAGCAGATCGTCCAAAACACTGCACTGGGTCGTGCCCCAGCTGGGGGAGTAGCAGCCCAACCCGCAACTGGAGGACTTGCAGAATTCCTTCGCACTAACCCACTGGTCTTCAGCCACTCGGATGAACCACTCGACGCAAATGATTGGCTCCGCACCATCGAGCACAAGCTTGCCCTTGCTTGTGTCCCTGATAACGAGAAGGTTTCTCTTGCCTCCCACCAACTGGAAGGAGCAGCTTGCACATGGTACGACAATTTCCTAGCCATGCAGCAAGAGAATCATGTCGTCACCTAGGGTGAGTTTTGCATCGCCTTTTGAGCAGCTCATGTCCCAAGTGCGTGGTTAGGCCCATGGTCGAAACTTTCGATGATAAACCAGTCTTGCATCCCGTGTTGGGGTCTAGTTAGTGTATACTTCTGATGTCGCTCACAGGTGTCCGAAATGGACTCATCAGTGTTTTGCTGGAAACCAGAGATCTTTTTTCGGAGGGCATTGGTTTTGCCCAAGAAAGTACTTAGCGAGGAAGGAGTTTCAGCACTACCTTATTGGCACAAAACCATTGTTTGCTTTCCCGACCAATGAGAATAGAAAGAGCCATAGCCAGACAGCATCAAGAGGTGCTCCCTTGGTGGCGAAAGTACTGCAAATCTCTAGAAAGTACTGGAGGTGTGCATTGCATCATCTGTTTACTTGCCACAAAAAAGGCTACCCTGAACCATATCGAGAAAGTCAGCTTTAGTTCGAAGCCTCCTTCACCCACCTTGCTTGCAGATCCAGTGGGGACGTTTGTGCTAGAAGGGGCTGAGAACTCAATGATGGTCTTTTCGGCAGCCATCTGAGATGATGGTGGTGGTGTTTCGGTAGATAGGAAAGGATTGCTTGTGAGGATTGGAAGGTCAGAGACTCGAATTTCTGGAGGTAAGACTCGAAGTCTCGTCCTCCGTACGAGTGACTTTCGATTTTGGTGGAAGTTTTCCGGAAGGTCAAAACTGATCATGCACAGCTCTTCAAGTTTCATGAAAGAAAGACAGCAGGGGTAAGCCCATTAAGCTAGGCTGGTATATTACATAATAAAGATATATTATTTAATATTTGGACATTTTTTTAAAAAATTATCATAAACCGTTACGTTCCAGGCAACGGCGCTAGAAAATTTGTTGGCGATTCTTACGCTCTCAGAAACAATCTCAGAAATAATCCGCAACGGATGGATATCACTTCTAGTTTTCACCCAGGAGTATTCCAAAGTATCGAATCCACATGGAACAAGGGAGAATGACAATTCCAACTATCTATATTATTTAATATACCAGCCAGCTAGTTAACGGGGTAAATAATATAATAGGACCAGTGACACACACATGAGTATCAAAGACAAGCTAGACAGATAGTTGGAAGAACAACGAGGAGAGTATAAATTTCCTGAATAGTGCAATCGATTATCATGTTGAGGAAGCAGCTTTGAGTTTGGTGGTTTGATTTAAAAGCTTTGTTGCAGCTCGGTCGATTCACTACCACCCGCTATCAGTTAAAAACACCGAATGGTTATGACCACCACCGATTGGGCCCTACTGGTCTAGTTCCTAACGCAGTGGAATTCGCTTGAGATAAATCTTGGATGGATAGGGCTGTCACCACCTAACGGCTAACACAAAGTACGTTGGAATGGGTGTACACCAAGTCAGAGATAGTCTCAGGCACCACTTCTCCTACAAAATTCGATCACTCCACCCCGGATCTTAGGAAGGCGATCCAAGTTCAATACTTAGACTATTGTAATCATTTGAGAATGAACCTATACTCGGAACTAGATGAACTTAATCTACTGTTCTAGTAATTCACACTTCCCACTTAGTATGAATATGCTCGGCTCAGATAATAATAGACACTTGTTTTATAAAAACAGAAGTCTTACAAAAGGGAAAGAATACAAGAGCTATTACCCGATTTTCCGAAGACGATTCCGAAACTCAGAGCTCTAGCTCGACTCAACACTATGTCCCAAAGTAACTACTCTAACAAGTGAAAAGTGACTCCAAATGAGTGGAAGTGTTGTGGTGTGTTGTGTGTGATACAAGTGAGGTGAGGGGGTCCTTTTATTGCCATCCACAACTAATGGGGAGCTTCCACGCCATGGGGCAAGTGTCACCTCCACACCAGCCGAAGGAAAATCTGAGAGGGGATCCAAGGGGGTCGGCCGACCCACGTTCGGTCTCTCCCGGCCGTGGATTTCTTATAGGATGATGATTGCTTGAAGTCAGTTTTGGCAGTTGGATTCGGTAAAATTCACTTCCTTGTGTGCCAAGTGATCCAAATGTGAAGGAATCGCATCCATTTGATCAAATCAACTTGCATGGATGCTAGGGATCTCTCCTTGGTTGGATTCTTGGAGCTTGGGTTGGAAACAGCGTTGGAGTGGGCACCAAGGCGGGCCGATCGACGCAGGGTGGGTCGGCGGACCGGCCTGGTTGCCCGGTTCAGCTTCGTTTTCTTGCACGTTATTCCTGAGGACAAAAACTCACCAAACTTATGAAAGTTTATTAGTTTAAATAAAATTCATGTAAAAACACTAATTTCCCCCAAATAACCGGAAAGTTGGCATATGGTGTATGAAATTGGACTTAACGTTTGCCAACACTTCACTCTGCCGACGAATTGCCTTCATCTAGACTGTCTGGGTCAAAAAGTTGCACAAGAAAAAAATCACTTGACGGTCGAGATGAATTCACTTTATCTAGACTGTCTGGATAGCCCACCCAGAGTGTCTGGGACAAGGCAATTCAGAAGAAATAATTGACGCTCCAAGACCGATAGGAAATTACTTTATCTAGACTATTTGGATAGCTCACCCAGACTGTCTGGGACAAGGCAATTCACAATAAAAAATTGATGCTCCAAGACAGAGAGGAAATCACTTTATCCAAACTTTTTAGATAGTCCATCCAGACTGTCTGGGACAAGACAATTCGTCCCAGCTAGCACTCCAAACCTCCTCGGAAGCTCCCGAATATTCCAAACATGGAGAATATATGGACACTTTGAAAATTAGGACTTGTGGGCGCAAAACCCTGAGACCTTGAGCGAGAAAACTTGGCACTCAGGAGACGATAAAATAACTTGGTAGTGCTCTGTGTGACCCTATAGCCAGAAAGAAGATTCTCACAAGCGACTACAAACGACCCAACCACACACTCAAAGAAAGAGAAGAAATAAAAATAAGGTTCTCAGTCTTGAGCGGTTGATGTTGGAATAGATCATCGCTTGTGGGGTCCAAGAAAATCTGATATTTCCTCAATTATGAAATAAGGTTGCAGCAATTGCCAAAACCAAAAATTAAGCCCATGGGAGCTAGGATTACAATCTCCCCCTTTTGGTAATTTGTGCTAATACCTACAACTCTATCTTAACACGGAAAATTTTTTGGAACAAGGGTTAGTTCAACAAGTGCATGTCATCTGTAGCTGGGACAAGAGCAAAAAAAAAGATAAGCAATGCAAGCAACGGTACTAGCTCCCGCTAGAAACATGCACACACAGAGTTTTAGTACAACACAGTAGGAGCCAAAGTTCAAAACACAAAGTTCATCAAGCCAACAAGCAAAGAAAGCACAAGTTCAAAGATCAAAATCCAAATGCAACAAGAGTGAAACAGAGAGATAGAGCTGCTAGTACTCCCCTAATGGCAACAAGAACCAAGAGGGGAAAGCCACCAGATAGGAGTCACTTCTTCTTGAGGAGACGCATTTGCGCTCCAGCTTCCCCGTCGTCGACAGGCCCGAGAGAAGTACTTGGTCACATTCTGCATGATAGACGGCCTTGAAGAAGAGTGTGCACATGTAGTAAGTGGTGGGGAAGGTGCAGATGAAGTGCCCTGGTCAGTCTGTGAAGAGAAATCCCCAACTAAAGACGCAAAGTCAAACGGATCCATAGACGCAAGAGCTTCTTCCTAAGTAGTGTACTGATCATCTAGTGCCACACCCAACAATTGAACACCACTGTACATATCATCAATCCTCCTATTGTGAGTGGCATTCTGAGTTTGCATAGAAGCATTATGAGCTTGAAGACCAGACATCTGACAAGACATGTCCATTTGTCAATCCACAACCTCCTGTTGCCAACCAACAGCCTGATTATGCCATCCTTCATACATGACATGACGTGCATTGATCTCATTGTGCCAGTCAACATATTCATTGTGCCTGGCATCTTGATTGAGTTCATGAGTATTGAAGCACTGAAAGATTCCATCAAAGTCAGGCCAGATATAGGCTGAAAACCAGGAGAAGCAGCAAGACCTTCTCCATCACCTTCAACATCAACATGTAAGTGCTTAGCCATGCGCCTATCACCAGGCTATGCAACAACCATCTAATACTCCTTCATTCGAAGAGTGTAGATAGAGTCATCAACAATTTTGCGCTGAGCAAGATAAAAACACAGGATGTGGCCAAGAGTTATCTCCTTGTGAAGACCTCGCAGAATGCACTCCATCTCGCCAATAAGAAAAGCAGGCAGATTGATCTGAACACAAGATAGAATGAAGTGACAAATCCATTGCATAACTGGAAAGAACCTATTCCTATAGCTACCTCTATTGATGATAGTCCACCTGAGAATGCCTTCAAGAACAGAGTGGGTGTGGTGAAGGGAAGTAGTGCTGCCAGTACCGAAGCCCTGAGCATTCTCATTTTTTAGCATATAGGGAATAGTCTTATCTGGTGGAGATTTGACGCCTTTTGTCTACCATTTGCCTTCATTGTTAAGATTGTCATGAATGATTTCCCCTGCACTCTCAAGGTTAAACACCTAGTCCACATCACCATTCTGGAAGGAATATCAACAGCCTCTTTTCTTTTGATGGTTAGGCCCTGTTCTTTTGAGCAGATCTAAACGACTGAACAACTGAACGGATGAAATGACTGAACTTAAAGAACTTCTCGAGGTAGTCTCGATATTCGGATCCATTTCGTTTGGCTTGCTTTTTAAAGTGTTAGGACCCACCTCTAAACCAGCGAAAAAATGGACTCAAAAAACTCAAAGCATATGTATTTTCAAAAAGTAGACAATTCGTTAAGCCGTTAAGCCGTTAAGCTGAAAAGAACTAGGACTAAATATGTCATGAATTTGAGGAAGCCGAGGGAAACCAATCATTGAATTGCACACATTGAAGCTGACAAATATACTTCTCTTCCCACTGAGAAGTCCTGACCTTTTTACCATAGTGAGTAAAGGGGCAAGTCTGAGCCCAAGAAACTACAAAAAGCACATCGGCATCTTTCCTTCTCAATTTCGTCCTCTTCTCCTACATCCTCCTCAGTTGCCTCTTCCTCTTCCTAACCATTATAATAAACATCCATCTCATAGGCATACTCTCCACATAGGACTCTAGTCTCACTAGCACGAACTGGCAGTACATATTTGAAGCAAACTATAGTGATCACTGACTCAGCTCACAATTACAATTGCTAACAGATAGACCCAACGATAGCACTTGAAAAGAAGTCCCCTATACTGACCCTGATAATCGCATTGTTGATGCTCAAATAAGAGACCCACTGGCCAACCACAAGCACACCTGCAGGATGAAGGAACAGGAAACTAAGGGCAAGGCAAAATAGCGCTAGAGAGTTTTCAAAAAAAACGCTAGGACGCCACCCTAACTCCTAGCCCCGTTGTGCATCTGTTCGAAAACCTGAGTTTGCGAACTCGAACAGGTGCACAAGCAGAAGAGCGACACCCTAGCCCCCGGTACGGACGATGCTTGAAGACCTAATTTTGGGAATTCAAGCACGTGCGTAGAGAGATAGAGCGACACCCGCATCCTGATCGACTCATTTCATGAACTGCTCGCCAACATAAGGTAGGCGATTTCAAAGGTAACCAAACAAGGAAAGTGCCTCTGCCGCGGGGGGCCTACGAGAGCAGGCTTTGCCGAGTGGTTGTGCCGAGCGCGGTAAGTGCCTCTGCCGCGGGGGGCTTACGAGAGCAGGCTTAGCAGTAAGGCGGAAAGCCGTGTTACGCAACCCTGAGTTCAGGAACTTGCTGAAACTAGATGCGGGCAGGGAAATCCTGAATATCGCGGAGCCAAGAGTTCGCAAGACCGGGCGGTCATCAAGTGTTACCAGAGAGATAACAGTTTGAGAAGACAAGATGTGAAAAGGGCCACAGGGGGCCGTGAGCATTCACTATTAATTGGATTGAACTTTACAGGGCAGCCCGAGAGACTTGGACAAACCAAGGCGCGAAGTTTGACAAAAGCGCAGAGCTAGGAAAACAACTGAACGACCTACACAAAGAACTTACGAAGCTGGTCGATGTTCCAAGTGCTGGTTAGCTCTCTCCCGTCCTCCATTGCCAGGCTAACAGCTCCCGGGCGAGCAGTAGAAATGACCGTGAATGGGCCCACCCATCGGGGAGTTAACTTGTTGGCATTGGACAGGTTCTGGACGCGGCGCAGAACGAGATCGCCCACCTTCAAAGCCCTTGGTCGGGCAGAGTTGGCAGCGTGCCGGCGAAGGTCTTGCTGGTAGCGCGCTATTCTGACTTGTGCCTGGTCGCATGTGCCTTCGAGGAGGTCGAGTTCGAGCAAGCGCTCTTGCTCTGTGTCAACCATGTTGACCAAGCTCGTGCGAGGCGAGCCGAGTACCACTTCGGCGGGCAAGATGGCTTCTGCACCATAGACCAGTTGGAAAGGAGTTTCCTCGGTTGTCCGGCTGGCTGTGGTGCGCACGGCCCATAGGAGGGAAGGAACTTCGTCGACCGAGGCTTTTTTGTGCTGTTTGAGTGTCGCGAAGACCTGCCGTTTGATACCCTAGACTATCTGTCCGTTTGCTCGCTCGACTGCTCAATTGCTCTGTGGATGTGCCACAGAGGCGAAGCAGACCTTGGTACCCAGCTGTTCGCAGTATTCCTGGAATAGCTCGCTTCTGAGTTAGGGACTGTTATCGGTGATCAGCTTGTGGAGAATCCCGAAGCACGTGATCACATTGCTTTTGAAGAAACGCACAGCTGTTTTGGCATGAAGAGATGACACAGGCTCGGCCTCAATCCACTTTGTAAAGGTGTCAATGACGATGAGCAAGTGCGTGCAACCCTTGAACCCCTTGGGGAACGAGCCGAGCAGATCCAGACCCCATGTGGAGAAAGGCCATGATGGGGGATCGTTTGGAGCTCTTGGACGGGCTTACGGGCCTTCCGGGCGTGAAATTGGCATGCCTTGCACTTAGTTACCACATCCCAGGCATCCTGTAGCGCTGTGGGCCAGTAATAACCCATGCGAAACGCTTTGCCGACCAGAGTCCTGAAGGAGGCGTGGTTGCCGCAGGCACCCTCTTGTATGTCCCTAAGATGGAACACAACCTCCTGCTGCGAGATGCACTTGGAGAGTACTCCCAGAGCACCTTGCCGGTAAAGGATGCCTTAGAAGCTTGGTGTTGGCGATTCTTACGCTCTCAGAAATTAATCCGCAAGAGGATGGATATCGCTTGTAGTTTTCACCTAGGATTATTCCAAGGTATCGAATCCACAGGGAACGAGGGAGAAAGATAATTCTAATATCTATATTATTAAGATACCAACTAGCTAGCTAAGGGGTAAATAAGATACGATAAATAGATCGGTGACACACACACACACACACACTAAGTAGAGTGCTACGATAATTAGGCAGACAGTTGGGAGGACAACGAGACGAGTTTAATAAGTTCGTAAATGTTGTATGATTTAGTTTATTGAGAGAGCTTGGGCAATAACGATTAGTGGTTCACTTAATATTCGTCGTCAGAGCTCGGACACTCACTACCACCAGCTATCTTGAATTGGAATCCCGAATGGTTATGATCGTTCCGATTTGGCTCTACTGAATCAAAGCCGGACGCTGTGGGTTACGCACGAGATAATTAATGTCTACGGATGGATCTGTCACCACCTACCACCTACCACATATACGTGGGCCTGGGTGAAAATCGAGTTAGTCCTAGTCTCAGACACCACGTCTGCTACTATTTCTAATCAACCTTCCTCGGAACCTAGGAAGATGATCTAGGTTCAATACCTAACTCTCTAAGTATACGAGTAAGAACCTAAACTGATTCCAGACGAATACAAGCTACCGGTAAGGCTAATCCACACAACTCATATAGCAGATATGCTCAATCACAAATAAAGCTCAACACAATATAAAATGAACGGAGTAGTCTTACTGAATACTTTCGGTAAACAGGAAAGGATACAAGAGCGTTGCCCAAATTCCTGAAGACACTTCCAAAACTCCGAGGCCTCAGGTCGAATCGACTATAACTCCCAACTAATCTACTCTAACTAAAGAGCAACTCTAAATGAAGTAGATGAAGTGAAGTGTGGTTGTGTGTAAGTGAGGTGAGGGGGTCCTTTTATAGTGTTTCCGAGCCAATGGGGGAGTGCCACGGCATGGGACAAGTGTCACACATCCCCCCTCCAAAGGAGAATCCAAAGCGGCCTCCGAGGTGGGTCGGCCGGCCTGCCTTTTTCATCATCTGACCCTTCAATTCCGTGTAGATGCTCCATAGACGGTCTAGATTACTTCCTCAAGTCGGTTTGGCAGTTGGAGACCGGTAGCATTGGATTCCTTTAGAATCCTATGCTTAACTTGAGGATTACTCCACCTTCTGGATGAAACCGACTTGCATGGATGGTTGGGATGGCCTCTAGGTGTGTTCCTTGGCGTGTGGGAGAAAAACCGACGCAAATTGGCCAAAAGAACGGGCCGGCCGACCTGGCTTGGGTCGGCCGACCTGGTCTGGTCCGGTCAGGCTCGTCATCTTCCGGAGCTCATTTCTCCCTCATCCGAGCTCCAAATATAGCAAATAATATATCCATTTTGATCGTCTCGACGAGCTCTTCATCACGGTGTAGTCCATTTTGACATTTGATGAATTTTAAAATATGTTTATTTTAAACTCCATCTTTCGGTCGATTTGCATACGGCCGATAAATCGTGTTTTCTTGTGCATGCCTGCAAAACATGAGACTACATCAAAACTTGTGGAACTCATTAATGTTAGCGTCAATGTAGTTTGAATTCCTTTATTTTGTAGATATGTTGACTGTCAAAAGTATACAAAATATTACAAATAAGGACCGTCAACACCGGGAATGCTCGGCTTCGTCGCCGGGCAGGGTCCCATCTGCAAGGTACCGGACAAATGGCGTTGTCCAGTTCGCAGCCTGCTCGATGACGGAGACAGCACCACCTGTCTTTTTGCCTCGTCCGGAGACGTGATAGAGGGCTTATAAAGGTGCTCGATGAGCACCCCTGCCGGGGCAGGTTCGCGTGAGGATCCAAATTTGGACAGCTGGTCGGCCAAGAAGTTGTTCTTCCTGGGCACGAAGAGCACCTCGAAGAATCGAAAGTGCCACTCCAATTTCCTCACTTCAACCAGGTATCGCGCTATTGAGTCGTCGCTGCACTAATACTCCTTGTTTCTCTGATTGATGACCAGCTGTGAATCTCCCTTCACAGTTAGCCGTTGGACACCGAGCGACTTGCATGCCCTTAGTCCCACGAGGAGGGCCTTGTACTCCGTGGCGTTGTTAGTTGCCGCAAAGTATAGTTGGATAGAATACTGGAGTTGCTCTCCTTGAGGGGAGATGAGAACAAAACCAGCCCCCGAGTTTCCAGTGCGCGAGCCGTCGAAAAACATGGTCCAGGGGGTTTCTTCAGGTTGCTCGGGAGCTTCCTGGGATTTGGGCAGGCAGGTCCATTCAGCGACAAAGTCAGCCAGGACCTAGGATTTAATTGCAGTTCGGGCAGAAAACAGAATGTCGAACTCTGCTAGTTCCATTGCCCACTTAACTATGCGTCCGCCAGCTTCCTTGTTCCGTATGATTTCGCCCATAGGGAACTTGGTCGGGACCAGTATTTGGTGTGCCTGGAAATAATGCCGAAGCTTCCTGGAGGACATGAGCAAGGCGTAGAACAACTTTTGAACCTTAGGGTAGCGCTCCTTTGATGCATGAAGTACCTCGCTCACACTATGGATTGGCCGCTGGATGCCTTCCCTCTCCACCGTCTAGACCGCGCTCACCGCTTGTGGCGTGCAGCCAAGATACAGCAAAAGCTGTTCGCCATGTCGCGGAGTAGTCAAGATAGGTGGGTTGGATATGTATTGCTTTAGATCTTTGAAAGATCTGTCAGCCTCCTCTGTCCATTCGAAGCCATTGTGCTTGCGCAGGGCCTTGAAGAAGGGCAGCCCGCGTTTGCCTTAACGAAAAATAAACCTGCTTAAAGCAGCCATGCATCCTGTGAGGCTCTGGACTTCCTTAACGGTGGTCGGAGCCTTCATGTTTTCAATGGCCTCGATTTCTTCAGGTTTAGCAGAAATTCCTTGCGAACCGATCACATAAACGAGCAGCATGCAGGATCGGACACCAAAAGTACACTTCTCTGGATTCAATTTAATTCTGTGTCTGGTGAGATTATGAAATGTCTTGGCCAAGTCTTTTACATGATCGCAGGCATACTTGCTCTTTACTACTATGTTCAACATAAACCTCCAGGTTCCTTCCGCGCTGTTCTGGGAAAGTTTTCTCCATTAAGCGTTGGAAGGTGGCACCAGCATTGCACAGGCCGAAAGAAATGGCCGTATAGCAGAAAGTGCCGAAGGGGGTGATGAAGGCAGTTTTCTCTTCATCCTCGGAGGAGATGCTTATTTGGTGATAACCGGAGTAAGCATCCAAAAAACTCAAAAGCTGGGCATCCGCAGTCGCGTTGACCAGCTGGTCTATGCGAGGCGGAGGAAAATTGTCCTTAGGACAAGCCGCGTTCAAGTCAGTATGGTCGACACACATCCTCCACTTGTCGCCTTTCTTCTTTACAATCACAGGGTTGGCCAACCACTCGGTGTGATCAACCTCGTGGATGAACCCAGCGGCGAGCAGCTTTCCAAGCTAATCCTTGATGATCGCCTGTTTGAAATCTGAAAAGCGACGAAGCTTCTAGCGAACAGGCTTTTTCTCCGGCCGGACTGCCAGTTTGTGCTCGATAACCACCCTTGGGACCCCGGACATGTCAGACGGCTTCCAGGCAAACACGTCTGCATTAGCTCAGAGGAAGGCAACGAGCTCAATTTCCTATTTGGGTTCTATTTTGGCCCCCATATGAACTGTCTTGGAAGGATCTTTCAGAGACAGCGGAACTTCCTTGGTCTCTCCCCCTGGCTGGAGAGAAACCTTGGGATGGGCAGACTTGGTCTGCGCCTTTTCGGGACCACATGGGAGAAGTTGGTCGACCAGGGCAAGGGACTGCTCGTCGCAATCTAGAGAAGCCTTGTAATTGCCCTTGACCGTGATCACGCCGCTGGGGCCCGAAATCTTCACGCAGTGGTAGGCATGGTGGGACACGGCCATGAATTTTCCCAGAGATGGTCGACCCAAGATCGCGTTGTAGGCGGATGGAAAGTCCACCACGTCAAACGTGATCAACTCTGTCCGGAAGTTCCTTGGGCTGCCGAAGGTAACGGGCAGAACAACCTGCCCCAGCGGCCGAACAGCTTCTCCTGGTACAATCCCATAGAAGGGTATCGCGGCCTCTTTGAGTTTGGAACGAGGAATCTGCATCTCGTCCAAGACTTTTGCGGAAAGCAAGTCCAGCGCACTCCCGCCATCGATCAGGACACGCCCGACTCTAGCGTTGCTGATGGTCGGAGCGGCCACCAGCGGGAGCCGCTGAGGCTTGGTCATCCCAATGGGGCAATCCTCCTTAGAGAAGGAGATGGAAACCTCGGTCCACTTCATCGGCTCGGGCTGTGGTTTGCCCTTCTCGACGTTGTGGACCTCCCGAACAGCTTCCTTGAGGCTGCGCCGAGAGGGATAGGCCGAGGAGCCGCCAAAGATAATGGCTATGTGGTTCACGGGCTCATGCTAGTCACCCTTATCGTCCCGATCACCATCATCGGCTTGGCGCTTGGCCTTGCCGGCATCACCTTTTTCAGGCAGGATGGGCATGGGGCCTTTAGTGTTGTAGAAATCCTTGAGTTTTACAGCCCAGGTCCTGTAATGGCGGATATCGTGGCCGTAGCCCTGGTGGAACTGGCAATATCAGTCACCCAGACCTTTCTTGCCTTGATCGCCTCCCTGGGCAGGCTTCTTGCCCTTGTAGTTATTGGCGGGCTTCTTCTGCCCGTTCTTAGGAGGAGGTGCATGATCTATACCCGCAATGGTATTGTTCGGCGCACCTTTGTTGTTCCTTTTATTCTGGGACTTCTTGTCACTAGAATTGGTGTTGTTCTTCTTCTTCTCATCTACACCAGGCTGGGTGGGAAGCTCGCCCTTGTCAAACGCCTTTTTGTATTGAACACGCTTCACCGCGTTGGCATAGCGATCAGCCGCCTTGAAAAGATCATTGGCGGTCCGAAACTCATTGATCTCGAGATCCTAGGTGAGCCGCTCGTCGCGGACACCATTTTTGAAGGCGCGGATAACTGACTCATCCGAGATGTTCGGGATCATGTTGCGGATCTTGATGAAACGCTTCACGAAGTTGCGGAGGATCTCCCCGTTCATCTGGATCATCTGGTGCAGGTCATCCTCCTTGCCCAAACACACGTAACAGCTCTTGAAATTGACGATCAGAACGTCACAGAGTTGGTTCCAAGCAGTGTTCACCTAGTCGCTAGTCGGTAGTCAGTCGGTTACCTAGTGACTAGCGACTAGGCCGACTAGTCGGCGACTAGTCGGAGACTAGTCGGAGACTCCAATATGGCCAGCAAGAAATATTAATATAAATAAGCATAAACATAAATACAAAAAATAATAATACAAGTCATACACTGACACACATAAGACATCGCTGGAGGGTGGCGTCGTCGCGGGAGGGTGGAAGAGGGAGGCGACGGCGATTGAGGGAGACGGAGAGAGGCGTGGCAAGGGAGCACGGCCACCGGCTGCTGCCTAACCCTTGTTTGGTCTACAGTGTATAAGTGTATTAGACTGTTAGTGTACTAGTAACTAGTGTGTGACTATGTACGCACCTTTTCATTATCCTAGTCGGCCCGACGAAATGACTAGTCGTAACCAAGAACATGTTCAAGACAGTGGATGCCTTCAGCAGCAAACCACACATATTCGACAACCAAGTCTCTCTTTTGGACTCGGACCAGATCCGATCTAAAGAGAGCTTCGTCCTCACTATAATTCAACTCCCGCTCGGGTTGAGGAACGCCGTCGACACCGACTCCCGAGTGGTGTGCCGCACAACTCAATTCTGAACTCGGATACGGCGAGTACTTAATCAAGTACTTCTATAACACTTTTGTGGATTCGGACATGATCCAATCCAGGAGAGGAATCAACATTGCTTCGCTCGGGGCGTCCGTTCAGGTCATGAAACGCCGCTGCTACTTATGCACAGGTTGGTTCCCGACTTGGATACAGAGAGACTCAGACTGAAGATTCTCGGATGGTGGCCGCGACTACCACAACGATTAACAGATTTATCATCGCCTTCATCATCGCCAAGGCTTTTCGCTTCGGGAGCATCGACTTCGTCGCCGGCAAACTTCAGCAAGATCATGCCCTTAGACCGAACCAGATCTGATCTGAGGGAGACTTCAGCAACAACTAGTCCGGACTTCTCTTCAGGTTCAAGAACGTCGTCGCCACATACCAACGCATAATGTGCCGAAGGCCTACGCTTGCTCTTCTGGACTCGGACTAGATCCGATATGGGAAAAACTTCACCAACACTCCAAGATCCACTATTTCAGACTCGGACAAGATCCGATCCGGGAGGTATTTCAACAACGCTTCACTCGGACTCCCGTTCGTATTGGGGAACGCCGCCGCCGCCTATCAACGAGTAGTGCGCCTAGGACTCAATTCCCGACTCAGAAACGGCGAGGACCCGATGGAGAAAGAATCTCAGATAGTGGCCATCATCAGCAGCAAATCACTCGGACTCGACGATCGTGGCATCCATCGTGCGATGACGGCTTCATCAACCGCGATGTGAACGTGAGAAGAAGATGTGATCTGTTCTCGTTCATAATCTAGACGAAATTTGTATCGTGATTTTCTGTTGACACAGAAGAAGTTTCGGGGTGATATAAGATGTGTTGGAAAGCTTTTCTCGTTATCTTTTCAACGAATCCAAGAACGCCTAAATCTGGGTTCGGATGCGACCATGACGTCTGTTTGATGACAGACTGCGCAAAGAGATCACGAATTTCGGCGAGCTCGTAAAGCTCGTCGGTGCCAACCATGGCGTGAGGATTGATCATGCCACATCCTGTGGGATGTTGAAGACCAGCGAGGCCTTTCATCAACTTTCGTCAAGCTACACCAACCGCCTGGAGATAATTTACGACTACGGACGACTTCGCCGACCACGGCCGTGACCTCGGCGAGCATGTGCTGTTTGACTCCGACCACGGCGTGTGCTGCTCGGTGTTGATTGAGACTTGAACGACTACTTCCGTTGACTCGGCTACACTCCTACACCCCCAAGTCTTCAGCTCGGTTGTACACCATCGCGCGCCACGAGCGACCGGTACGGCTACATGGCGTAAGCTACGCCTCCTAGTCTATGTCTCGACAACACGCCACTTGGCTGCACGCCTAGGCCTACAAGACTATGGCTCGACGACATGCCACTTGGCTCCACGCCTACGCCTACAAATCTGTGGCTCGGCAACACGTCACTCGGCTACACGCCTACACCTACATGTCTACGTCTCGGCGACACGTTACTTGGCTACACGCCTACGCCCGCGTCACGAGCGCACAAGTCTCCAGCTTGGCTGTATGCCATCGCGGGGTCATGAGCGCCCGGTACGGCTACGTGCCTACGCCTCCAAGTCTATGGCTCGGCGACATGCTACTCGGCTACACGCCTACTCCCGCGCTATGAGCGCCCAGGTCTTTAGCTCGGTTGTACGCCATTGCGCGCCACGAGTGTCTAGTACGGCTACATGGCTACGTCTCCCAGTCTATGGCTCCGCAACACGCCACTCGGCTGCACGCATATGCCTACAAGTCTACGGCTCGGCGACACGCCTACGCCCGCACCACGAGCGCCCAAGTCTTCAGCTCGACTGTAAGCCATCGTGCGCCACGAGCGCCCGGTACGGCTACACGCCTATGCCTACAAGTCTACCGCTCGGCGACACGCTGCTCGGCTACACGCCTACGCCCATGCCACGAGCGCCCAAGTCTTCAGCTCTGTTATATGCCATCGCTCGCCACGGGCGTCCGGTACGGCTACACGCCAATGCCTACAAGTCTACAGCTCGGCGACACGCCTACGCCTACATCAGAGCTAAGTTCTCATTACCATAATCTTTTCATATAAATCTAAATTGTTTCTTAACTTGCTACTTTGTCGGTCTTCAACTAAGCAGTAAGTCGGTGTTGGCGATTCTTATGCCTATTAGAGTTTTAATCCGCAAGCACACGGATATCGCAGTAGCTTTCACCCAGGAGTATTCCTAAGGTATCGATTTCCCACGAGGAACGAGAAGTTTCTATTTTCTAAACTTATTCATTCGGATGAATATGAATATGGTGATTTGGAATCAACAATGGGATAAATGTATTTCGGATCAAGAGGCTCTTCGGACACCAGTCATAAAGGTTCAAGTTCTATTCTTATTTAATTTGCGACTCTGAATCGGAGCTCGGACACTCACTACCACCCGCTATCCTGAATTGGAATCCCGAATGGTTATGATCGTTTCGAATCTGGCTCAACTGGTCCGCAACTACCGGAGCGGATTTCACAAAGTCTAAGCCGGATAATAGGGCTGTCACCACCTATTACCTACCACACGTCCGTTGAAGCAGGTGCCTACCGGCTACTAACTAGTCCAAACACCACGCTTGTTCCTAGTAGTAATACGTACCAAGAACGTTACTTCAATACGCACCCCTACTACCTCTTATACTAATCTCTAGGTGGACAATTAAGCACAAAGATCTTAGCACTTAAGAATAGCACGGTCCTAATACCAACAGAGACAAAATAAATAGACTGAACTTGATAATCAGATAAGATGAGACTGAGTGTTACCGAAAGAAGACGGAAGCAGAACCCGCATCCGAGTTCAACTCCGGAGCTCTAGTGAGGGATACCCACACTCCGGCACCTCCCCTACACTAACTCTCCTCTCTTTCCTACTTTACTTGAGAGTAGCACAACTCTACTTCACTCTTGCTCCCTCTCACTTGTGTTGCTCCTTGTTGTTCATCTTCAAATGAAGGAGATCACCTCCTTTTATAGGCCACCGTGACCAATAGGGTGTTGACACGATTAGGGACAGGTGTCACAAGCTCCTTGCCGAAGGGGGAATCCAAAGGGATCAAGAGGTGGGTCGACCGGCCTAAGGGGGGGGTCGGCCGGCCTGCCTTTGTCGATCCCGGCCCTCCAATTTGGCTAGGATACTCCTTGTACGATGTAGATCTTCTCCCTAAGTCGGTTTGGCAGTTGGAGACCGGTAGCATCGGGTTCTTTTAGAATCATATGCTTAACTTGAGAAGCACTCCTCTTTCTGGATGAAACCGACTGAAATCAACGGCTTGGGTGTGCTCTAGGATCCCTTCTAGAAGCCCTGGTGCAACCCTGGCCTGACTGGGCGAGAGAGCTAGGTCGGCCGGCCTAGGGTGGGTCGGCCGACCCACTCTTTTGCCCGACTCAGGCCCAATTCCGCTCAGTGGGTCCCTGCATGCAAAATCTTACCAAAACTCATGGAACTCTTTAAATTGCACAATTTTAGTTCTGATTCCATTTATTTCACCAAATGTTGACCGTCAACACACTCCCACACTAGGTCTTTGCTCGTCCTCGAGTAAAGGCTAATTTCAAAACTACTAACTCTGTCGGGATAAAGGTAGACAAGCATAAAAATTATTGGGTTACTCGTGCCATTTTGAAACACCCTGAAACCGCGCTTGCCATTTTCAAAACGCCTCGACCGTCATTGCCATTTTAGTGAGTTTTCCCTCTCAAACATGCCATTCTAGGGCTTTACTGGGCAATACGTGTCCTAAATACATAAGAAATATGTTTATACGGTGGACCCCACCTATCATTGTCACTCTTTCTTCTCCTCCATTCTTCTTCCTCCTCCGGTCAACTCCCCCTCACTTCTCCTCGGTCCCGTCGTGAGGCCTCGCGCCGTCGCGGGGGAGCTCCGTCGAGGTCTCGCGCCGCCATGAGGGAGCTTCACCAAGGTCCCGTCGCCATCGCCGTCGAGGTCTCCTCCGACAAGCTCCGCCCCGCCTCCTCCGCCCAGCTCACGCCGCCGAGGCAAGAGCTCTCGCCGCCGAGCCTCCTCCTGGACCCGTGAGCCGCGGAGCCACGAGATCCCGCCGATGGCTCCTGCCGCGGAGCCACTCGCCACGCCGCAGATCTCCCGCCGCGGAGCTCCTCCAACGAGCTCCTGCCCCTGCCGCGGAGCCACCCGATCCCATCTCCTCTTCTGCTCGAATCGACGGATTGGTTCCCTCCGCCGCCAAGCCATGGACACCGGAGATGGCCGGCAGGGCGGCGGTGGTGGTGGAGGGCATGCAGGGCGGTGGCGGTGGCGCTGGAGATGGCCGGCAGTGGGGAAGAAGATGGGATTGGTGCCCTCCGCCGCCAAGCCATCGACACCGGAGATGGCCGGCAGGGCGGCGGCGGGCGGTGGCGGCGGGGGAGGGGGTGCAGGGCGGCGGCGGCGGCGCTCAAGAGTAAGATAGCCGGCAGTGGGGAAGACGATGGCCAGCAGTGAAGAGAGAGAGAGAGAGAGGATGAAAGGATGGGGAAGAAGAAGAAGTGCAGTGTATGACAGGTGGGGCCCATCATATATGAGGTATTTTCATATGTATTTGGGAGAGTAAAGCCCCATAATGGCACGTTTGATAGGAAAACCCCACTAAAATGGCAATGACGGTTGAGGCGTTTTGAAAATGGCAAGCCTGGTTTCGAGGTGTTTTAAAATGGCACGAGTGAAATTAACCCAAAATTATTCTAAGGTTTTCTCAAATTGTTGGGATTTGAAGTGTCTACTAACCTCATCTTATGAATGTTGGCAAATGGAATAGACATGAATGAATAATCTTACCGAGGATTAATGTTCCCAGAGTTTTTGTTCTTTTGAAAATGTATGGCTCTTCTTCTTAGGTGAAACACTCTTGGTCACTCGAAAAGTGTTTGACCTTACCAAGGCCAGGATAGCCTCCCATCCTACATCTAATGCTTATGTGGAGCTCGGGTAGGATAGATAATACGGTCATGTCACACTTTTGTCAGGTTAAAATTAAATCCTAATGAATATAATGTTATTCCTATTTCCAATCATATAAGAATTCATGTCCAAAGGAGAGGGAGAGGATGAACTCACGCCAAAAGGATAGGAAGGAATACAAGTGCAAGGATGTGTGGTAATGATGAGTCCAACACATCGATCTTGTATTTATGGAATGATGGTTTTCCTCCTAAAAATTCATTTTCCAAAACATTTTTGTCCCTTTTGCATAGAAGGCTTAAAAAGGCATGAAGAGATTATATTTCTATTTTCTTGGAGAGATTGATCTCCCCTTCTCTCTCTCTCTCTCTCTCTCTCTCTCTCTCTCTCTCTCTCTCTCTCTCTTTTTAGAACAGAGACTGCGATTGATCACTTTCTCTTTCTTTCTTTAGCCTTTGACATAATAAGGACTTTTTGAAAAGTTTTAACAAATGGATATTTTATTCTGGAGGACCATCACATAGGTAGGTATGGTAGCACCAGACAAGATAGCTGGCTAACTTTTTATGGGGAATATCTGGCGAAGGTTGACGCATAATTCCAAGATGGAAACTAGCGTTGCCAGATATGAAAGGCTAGCAATCAAAAAAGGTATGCGAACGGAAATGATTGGATCAAATAACATCTCTTAAGAGTATTAAAATTCTAACCCAATTTAGCATGATTAATGACCATTATGGAGCTTGTATAAATATATGTGGCTGTGGTAGGTCATGAAAAGTCACTCTAAGAATTAAGAGCCAGGTTTTTAATGAAAACCTCTGAGGAACAACTAACCTTAGGCAAGAAATTATTAAGCATTCTATATCTCATAAGCCAACAATTTAGATGTGATTAATCCTAATAAAGCTTTCCCATAATTGTTGAGCTTAACCAAAGAATAAAAATTATGCGAGTCACAATTTACCGGACATTGTTATAGTTTCAAAATCATTCCATTCTCGGTATCAAAATTTTTGTTTAATTATATACCGACATTATATGAGCAAGTGACAGAGATAAATATCAACAATAAAACACAGGGAACATACCAGAATTTTTCGGAGCTGAGTGGGCGAAGTTGGTGGGTCGGTCGACCTATAGGAGACCAGTCGATCTGGCTGGGTCGGCCGGCCCGGGGTGGGTCCGCCGGCCTGGTTCCGTGCTCGGCTGGGTCCAAATTTTTTTCCAGTAGGTACATCTCTCTCTGTATTTTGTATTTCTCATATGCACGTTAGTAACAAAGTCGGCCGGTGCAGAAAATTGCACCGGTCGAGGCAAGCAAGCACAATCAAACAATCAATTCTTTATTTCCTCGAGAAGATAAGCAAACAAGGGCGCATACATTAGGAAATCAAAATATAAATTTTCGCGCCTCTCTTTATTCTACCCAAAGGCCGTCTACGGACTAGTCAGTGGATCATAAAGCTTAGGTGATCCCATCGCCTTCGCATAGCGCTTGAGCTTTGCCGATGTTGACTTCCGTAGGATCGTGAAGTTGTCATCGTGGTCCATCATTTGGATTTGGACCTCCGCCATTTGCTCTTCGAGATTGTTTCGCCTCTGCTTGAGAGCGGCCACCACTTCACGGAGTGGAGGCTCCTCCTCCTCATTAAACTCCATGTCACCGCCTTGCCCGTGGATTGGAGGAGGTGGACGGGTGTGTCTCACCGTCTTATCCGGCGAAGTGGAATCGACGGACTCGGCTATGGGTGTTTGGTTCAGCCATGGTGGTGGTGAAAGTTGCAAGGTGAAAGGTGAAAGGTGAAAGGAGAGAGGAGGAAGATGAAGCGGAGATGAAAAGAGTGCAAAGAACGACTTTTCCCGTCGGTTTTCAAATGAGGTGAGTCGTTCAGGAGCTACAAAATCGGAAGATACGCTCCTCCTCCAAAAATTTTCAAATTGGAGGTAGTTAGCCCCCTGGCCGATCCACCTCAGCCTGGCCGACCTGGCTGGGCCGGCCGACCTGCCCTAGGTCGGCCGGCCTGGCTCTGGCCTGGTTCAGGCCCCCCTCTTTATAGGGTCACTCACACACTAGGCCTAAAGCCTAATTTCACCGTTTATTCGTGTTTGAAAAGGAAAATTTTATTTAATTGCTCATATTTTTATCGGTCGAAGCTAGACCGCAAGCAAAAAGTCAATTTTCAAAGAATTCGAGGACGTCAATGCCCTCGACCTCAGGCATTTCAGGTTCGAGAAAGATTTTTAAACGCTGCTCGTTTACTTTGAAAATTCTGCTATCATTATTTTGGAGAGTGACAGCACCAAGGTCAGAAGCATTTAGCACCGTGAATGGTCCTTCCCATTTGCAACGAGGAAATTTTTATTTAATTGCTCATTTTTTTTGTCGGTCGGAGCTAGACCGCAAGCAAAAAGTCATCTTTCAAAGAATTCGAGGACGTCAATGTCCTCGACCTCAGGCAATTCAGGTTCGAGAAAGATTTTTAAACGCTGCCGTTTACTTTGAAAATTCTGCCATCATTATTTTGGAGAGTGACAGCACCAAGGTCAGAAGCATTTAGCACCGTGAATGGTCCTTCCCATTTGCTACGAAGTTTTCCATGTCCAAACAATTTCACTCGAGAATTAAAGAGAAGCACTTTATCTCCAGTTTTGAATCGCTTTATGACTATTCGCTTGTCGTGCCACCTTTTCGTTCTCTCTTTATATAGCATTTGTCTTTTTAATCCAGCTGAATTGCATTTGTGGTGCTAAGGGGCTTTTTCTCTCCACTCTTCCAATTCAGCAAATTGCATTTGTCTTTTTAATCCAGCTAAATGAAGATCCATATTCCATTGTTTAATTGCCCAATGGGCCTTATGTTCTAATTCTACGGGGAGATGGCAGGTCTTCCCGTAAACAAGTTGGTAAGGGCTCATACCTATCGGAGTTTTATGTGCAGTTCGGTATGCCCAAAGCGTGTCACTCAATTTATACTTCCAAGCCTTTCCCATGGCATCTACAGTCTTTTCCAGGATATTTTAAATTTGTTTATTAGACGTTTCAGCCTGACCGCTTATTTGAGGATGATAGGGCGTGTCTACCCTATGGTCGATCCCTAAGCTCTTAAGTGCATACTTAAAGCTTTTGTGGATGAAATGTGATCCTCCATCGCTAATTGGATAAAATGTGACCCTCCATCTCTAATGACGATCCTAGGGACGCCAAACCTAGGGAAAATGGTTTCTTGGAACATTCTCTTAGCGTGGATGGAGTCGGCTGCACGGCAAGGAAGTGCCTCGACCCAATTGGAGACATGATCGACGGCCACTAAAATGTACTCACAAGAGTCTGATTTTGGGAATGGGCCAATAAAACCTACCCCCCATGCGTCAAAAAGGTCAATTTGAAGATTATTCCTTAGGGGCATAGCATCTCGAGAATTAATGTTCCCACTCTTTGACATTTAGCGCATCGTCTTACGAACTCCCTCGTGTCACTATACATGGAGGGCCAAAAGAATCCACTTTGCCAAACTTTGGCATGGGTTCTAAAAGCGCCAAAGTGGGCCCCGTAAGGCGACAAATGGCATTTTTCAAGGACTTCTTGCTTCTTGGCCACCGGAATGCATCGACGGAGTAATTCGTCGGCGCAGACACTATACAAATAGGGCTCATCCCAAAGATGGGTCCTACTGTCGTGGATCAACTTATTCCTATCCTCCCCTGGTGGTATGTACCCGGCTACCAAGTAATTCACTATGTTAGCATACCAGGGGTCGACAGAAGAGACTGCCAACAGGGTGTCGTCCCGTAGATAGTCATCTATGGGGACATTCGACTTCTCCTCAACTTTAGCAAGTAGCCTAAGACCGAGCTGTAAGCTTCGAGCGTGGCAACAAGGCGGCGGGTCTCATCTTCTTTCAGAGAATCGCTGATGATGGCCGGCATGTTACAGTTGTTGTGAAGGAAGACGTGCTTGAGACCAGGAGGAAGGGGTTTTAGCCCAACAGACGAGGGTGGAAGCTCTTCTTCCTCATCGAACTTGTCAAAACCATTTGGTTCCTCGTCGGAAACAAAGTATGGAACATCGCCTTCCAAGCCTGGAGATTTGATTACCTCGAGGAGAGAGGCAGCCCTTGCCTCCTCCAGCGGGTCAAGGAGTGGCTCCGCTTCCATTGGAAAGTTAACGGAACGCTCAAAGCTCACTAAAAAGTGTTGTTTGTCGACTGTCAAGCCAACAAATTCTCCTCTTTCCATATTTCGGACCAATTCTCTTACGGGTTGCCAATCAGGAGACGAGTGTGGAATGGGTCGGGGACATTGAAGACATGAAAGTCCAGAGTGACACTGTGGTCATTCAAGGTCACCATGACATTTATGAGGATCCCCTCAGATTGAAAAATTTGGCCAGGTTGCCATCTAATTTTCTTTTGAGAGGGGAATGGGGTGTGATCCGATGGGGTCACGGATGCTAATGCTTTTGAGATACAGTTTATCCCACGACCAGCTTCATAGGGAACTTTGCTGAAATCCCAACCCTGGGTTTGCACAGAGCAAAACTTTTTGAGAGGGGATAGTGTGATTTTCTCCTCCGATTTTTCTACTGCATCCGTCATTTCCCTACTCAAAATGGCAGTGAGACTCAAAGGATTCTCTTTACGTGCTAAGATTTATCCTCTTTCCACGACTTGTGGTTCTGGTTCTTGAGGTTGCCTGGCGACTATTGGTAGTGTGGCAGCATTTTCAAAGTCATGGCATTCCTCATCAAAAGCATAAGAGGTTAAAATCGGGATGAATCCATCCTCAGATTAAGAGTCTTCATCACCGGAAAGCATGGCTATGGGAGTTTCTTTTATTTGAAAGGATTCGGTTTGGGCCAAAAGGTTTGATCCAGTAGGTTGTTCTACAGGTACAGGGTTGTTCTTAGGTGTGAACTCTAGGTCCGATGGTTCATCAAAAGCGTCGATACAGGGAGTATTTCCTTGCAATCTGCTCAGGATCTCCTTCCCTTGTTCGACGGTCTTGTGGACAAAAGATCCTCCGGAAGCTATGTTCAAAAGTTTGACACTCTATGGGGTCAATCCATCGACAAAGTGTTGCATGAGCATAGGCTCAGCTATACACAAGTCAGGACCCAATTTGATCAACTGGGTAAATCTTACCCAAGCTGCTCCTATATTTCTAGTCTCATTTTGATGGAACGTAAGAACTTCTTTCCGTAACCCTACAACTTTTGTGAGAGGAAAATACATGAGGCAAAACTTTTCCTGCAGAATCTCCCAACTACCATTGAATGTTCCTACAGTCATTTTAAACCACAACTTCGCTGATCCTGTGAGAGATAATGGGAACATTTTCCATCTCAGCGTTTGTTGAGTCATTCCTCGAATTTCATGACTGGAGCATAGTTGCTCAAATTTATGGAGATGGCTATAAGGGTTTTCTCCTTCGGCTCTGGAATAAGGTTTCTCCCAGACCATAGCTATGAGTTTTGGCCGGAACTCAAAGCTAGATGTATGGATGGGATGGGATGGGATGATGGTGAAGGCTCTAGGTACTTGGCCTTGAGAGCCAAAAGCTTATAGATGGGCATGCCATCCATATGGAGGTACACGGGTGAACAAGGTTCAAAAACAGAAAAGCTACCGTTCCCCGGCAACGGCACCAGAAAGCTTATTCGCTATTCTTATGCCTATTAGAGTTTTTATCCGCAAGCGCTATCGCAGTAGCTTTCACCCTAGAGTATTCCTAAGGTATCGATTTCCCACGAGGAACGAGAAGTTTCTATTTTCTATACTTATTCACCTGGATGAATATGAATATGGTGATTTGGAATCAACAATGGGATAAATGTATTTCGGATCAAGAGGCTCCTCGGACACCAGTCATAAAGGTTCAAGTTCTATTCTTATTTAATTTGCGACTCTGAATCGGAGCTCGGACACTCACTACCACCCGCTATCCTGAATTGGAATCCCGAATGATTATGATCGTTCCGATTGGGCTCAACTGGTCTGCAACTAACGGGGCGGATTTCACAAAGTCTAAGCCGGATAATAGGGCTGTCACCACCTATTACCTACCACATGTCCGTTGAAACAGGCGCCTACCGGCTACTAACTAGTCCAAACACCACGTTTGTACCTAGTAGTAATACGTACCAAGGACGTCACTTCGATACGCACCCCTACTACCTCTTATACTAATCTCTAGGTGGACAATTAAGCACAAAGATCTTAGCACTCAAGAATAGCACAGGCCTAATACCAACAGAGACAAAATAAATAGACTGAACTTGATAATTAAATAAAACGAGACTGAATGTTACCGAAATAAGACGGAAGCAGAACCCGCATCCGAGTTCACCTCCGGAGCTCTAGTGAGGGATACCGACACTCCGGCTCCTCCCCTACACTAACTCTCCTCTCTCTCCTACTCTACTTGAGAGTAGCACAACTCTACTTCACTCTTACTTGTGTTGCTCTTTGTTGTTCATCTTCAAATGAAGGAGATCACCTCCTTTTATAGGCCACCGTGACCAATAGGGTGTT
>SPJY01013647.1:1932240-2013346 GCA_005191435.1 Raddia distichophylla
CTATGTCTCTATTTGTACAGCCTACCCACCTCTAGGCCTTTGAAACTTTTTTGTTCCTCTTTTTTGATACACCGCTAACTACTAGGATTCATTATATATTGGGGCCTCAAATGACCATGTCCTATTCAAAGAGTGTCCGGTTAAATAAAAAAAAGTGAAAATATGATAAAGAAAATTCTTATTTGACTATAAAGCCTATTTTACATCCTAAACACTACCCAAGTATAAGATTCAGCCATAAGTTCAAAATCAGATATCCAATACCATTTCCAAATAAATTACACCTTTCACATTTTTCTACGGTGCACACTGATATGTATGTAAAAGTTAATACCAAATATATACTATAAATATTGAACAAAAATGCTAGAAAAGGATCAATGTTTTCTAGCTTTACAATGGACTAGACTCAAACCACATGAAGAGGATATAAAACTACATGAAAACCATATGCGGATGGCACGGCTCGGCACATAAAACTATATAAAGCTTTTTAAAACTTCATGAAACTATATAACTTTAGAAAACTAACCCGCCAATAGTGAGATGCTCAGTTAAACCCCCACCCCATTTGTGGGGGTCTGGACCACTACGAGTGAGCTCAAAAGGGAGGAGGAAAGAAGCCCCGGTGAACCGTCATAATAAGTGAACATCGTATAACTTCGTATAATGTATGCTATACGAAGTTATTACGCTGTAAGTGTCTTGTTTGTAAATTCTATCATGCGCGTCGGTATACTATACTAATTTGCAAGCATAACTAATTTCTTTCTGTAAAAAATGGAGATAAAAAGATGTCGTATAACTTCGTATAATGTATGCTATACGAAGTTATTACGCACAAAAAAATTATTACCAACCTAGCAAAAAACCTACATCTATTTAGCTCTATAGCAATTGAAATAATCACCCTACCTACTATTTTAAACTAATGTGAAACTAAAACCATCTAATAGATCACCACATTGCCTCAAAAGATCTAGAAGGGAGAGCTAGCTAAGGCACCAAGCTAGATCTTGCTCTCTAAAACAAATAATCACCCCTACCAACTAATTTCAACATCTTATACATCATCAAAAAAAGGATACAAAACTAATATGAGACTTAAAACCCCCAATAGATCTACATCTTGCCTCAAATTATCTAGAGAGAGAGCTATAGCAAAACAAACACCCTTCAATTCAAACAAGATTATTTAATATTTCTTCACATCCAATGCAAAAAGATAAGCAACATCCACATGAAAATGATGTTGAGATCATGTTTACTTACCTTGGAAACCTTAATTTGGAGCTATTAGCCTCAATTAAAAATTTTGGCAGCACCTCCCCTGCATGAACAGCTCGGCCCGTCAATGCTACTGTGCGAGCTGCTCGGGGAGGAAGAAGGGGTTAAATGCCCTGGGAGGGAAGGGAAAGGGCATATGCAAGCGGTTCGTGATACAAACTGCTTGCAGAGATAGCACACTATAAGCGGTTCTTATCACGAACCGCTTATAGAGTACTTCAAGCGGTTGGTGATACGAACCGCTTACAGTGTGCTATCTCTACAAGTGGTTTGTATCACGAACCGCTTGCATATGGCCTTTCCCGCCACCCTCCCACCCGTTGGCCACGAACCGCTTGTGGCGATCGGGTCGCAAGCGGGTTAAAGCGAACCGCTTGTGATGAGCTGCTTTGGAAGCCCCGATCCGCAGTAGTGTGAGTTTATAAAAAGTTCATAAAATGTCTCAAGACCTAAACTCTATTCTTGGACCTATGAAAATTACAACAATAATCATCATCACATAAAATAAATTAATAAGTGTAATTTAGGGATGTTAATCAGTATCACATGTTCCTTTGTAAACACAAAAATGTATTTAAGAACCATAACAATTGTTTACACTAACATGGGGATATTATCTAGGGTAAGACTATTAGTCATTTATGTATGACCGTATCTTATCTTGCGATCATGCATGACATGGCACTTAGGTAAAAATCAGTTGCGACCCCCGCTGCTCCCATCTTCCCTAAAAGTAGTTTCGTTGGCCTCGGCCGATGGAATTAACTAAAAAATATTTTTTATTTAATTTTTTTAGCCTAGACCGATGAAAATAGTGAAAACCCTATTACCTCTTGGTCGCCACCTTGCTTGGGAAAAAAATTAATTCCACGCCACACTTCCCTGCTTGGACCTAACTGCGCGCCCTCGCTCCACCCAGTTGGACCTAGCTGGGCAACATGCCTGGCCCGTCCTGCCATCAACTCATACGTAACATGTTGACACAACTCAGTTTTTTCTACAAGCAGACATACTAGTTCTTGTATGCAAGATTGAGAAAGTTTTCCCACCTGGTTTTAAGAACGTCATGCAACATCTTTTGGTGCGTTTGCCATATGAAGCAGAGGTTGGTGCGCCCATACAGTATCGATGGATGTATCCTATAGAAAGTAACCTCAAAAAGCCCAGGGCAAGTGTGGGTAATAAAGCACGAGTAGAAGGATGCATTGCGGACGCATTTTATCTTCAGGGGATACCATACTACGTGAGCACATATTTCGCGGATGAGGATAACGTTAATGCTCATGTGCCATGGTATCACACCATTGATGAAACTCTGGTGAGTGATCTTAAAATATTTCAATGTAATGGCAAAGCTGTAGGAGCAAGTATGAATTATGAGTTGTCAGTGGAAGACTGGAATCTTGTGTCTCTATATATGTTCACCAAGATGGACGAAATGGACAGCTATTTCAAGCAAGTGTTCACAATTAGGTATCTTTTGAAAAACAAAGTGTATGATGATACCAATCGAATCCAGGTAAAATTCATTGGGTTACTACAAAGACCATTCTCAAGTACTTAGGAAGGACTAGAGAGATGTTCCTAGTATTTGGAGGTGAAGAAGAGCTTGTCGTAAATGATCATGCCGATGCAAGCTTCCAAACCGACAGATATGATTCACGATCGCAATCCGGTTTTGTATTCTGTCTCAACGGTGGGGTAGTGAGCTGGAAAAGTTTCAAGCAAGAGACAGTAGCTGATTCCACGACGGAGGCTGAGTATATTGTAGCTTCTGAAGCAGCAAAGGAGGCTGTTTGGATCAGAAAATTTGTTTCCGAGTTGGGAGTTGTCGCTAGTGCATCCTGTCCAGTGGACCTCTATTGTGACAATAGTGGTCCCATCGCACAAGCGAAGGAACCTATATCTCACCAAAAATCCAAACACATACTCATGCGTTATCACCTCATCCGAGAGATTATCGATAGAGAACATGTGAAGATTTGCAAAGTGCACACGAATTTGAATGTCGTCGATCCGCTGACAAAACCTCTGCAGCCGAAGGATGAGGCGCACACAAGAGCCATGGGTATTAGATACTTGAATGATGCACTCTAGTGCAAGTGGGAGATTATTGGTGATATGCCCTCGATGCGATCATGTGAGATGATTGTATCATACGTCTATGTTCATGTACTTATGATTTTCTTCAATAAATGTCACTGATTTTTTCATTGAGTATGACTTAATTGTGAAACACATTATCAATATGAGATTATTCTAAATAATCCATGGTCACGTGTCATTATATGACCAGCATATGTATTGATTGATGGTAATGTTTCACATACCATAGATATGGAGATATCAAATCAATAATGTGGGAAGATGTTAGAAAACATGGGGTTGGATAGACCCGTTCCGAGACACTGATGAGATAGTTATCTTAAAAGTGCCATCAGGGAGTAGTCTCGAGTGGTATAACTATATGGTCCTTCGACCTGAGATCTTATTGATTCTCAACATACGTAGTCGTATATTTTGGGGCTATGAAACGCTTCGCCGTAACAATGAAGTTATAAAGTTAGCATACAGGTATGCCATGAAACATGACATGAGGTGTAAGAGATCAAGATGAAATTTGCTCCTCCTCGATTACAGGAGAGATATATCTGGGCCACTCAGTGTGGATGGATAGGGAAAAGTGCACGGCCCAACATGGGGCGTGTCTTTCAGCCGGGGGGTACCTGCCCCAACCAGAGAAGGGATCAGCTAGCGGCCCACTTAAGGCCGTACCAATTGGACAAAGTTTAGCCGAGAGGTATTTGTACCCAGGTAGCGGTATACAACTGGCGACCTATTAAAGGCATACCTTTGAAACAGTATCCAAGCTTCATCAACCCCCAACCTTGAACATGCAAAGTTGGCTAGTGATCCAACATGGGGTATGCCATGAAACATTTTTCAATGTGTGGCGCTTTTGGTCATATGCCCTCAAGGATGTACCGAGGCCAAATTAGGCTCAATGTTAACATATCACCACCGTCGGTAGTGTGTTGTTAAGAAAGACTGTTAAGAGGGTTGCCCTTTCCTTAACTGGATTTGGCCCAAGCCCATTACAGGGGAAGGCAAAGAGTTTTCGCGCCCTTCTTGCCCAGCCGAAAGGTAACATCCCAAATTTTAAAATCAAATTGGCACACTAATAATTTCTTAACTTCATGATTTAAAAATATTAAAATATTGATTTGGACAGCATCATGGCATCATCATCGCATGCATCGTCCTTAAAATAAACTGGTGCATTGAAATTTCCAAAATGAAAACCTTTTTGCAAAGTATAGTAATTTGTTTAATATAATATTCCCTAAGGCCAAATCCTACAGTGCATAAAATTGAATTTGATACCTATTTCTACAAGAGCAAAATTATTTCCCCCTAAGTATTACCCTGTCAAAAAAAAATTAAAATAATTTTCAGCTAGGAAGGAAAATCTAAAATCAAATGCATTTTAAAGGAAGAAAACTTCCCCGGCCCGGTCCTTCCTCATCTCCTTCTCTTTCCTTCTCCTTTTGATTTTTCGCCTGGGCGGAGCGGCGCCATTCCGGCCCAAGCCCTCCTGGCCCAGCTCGTCGCTATGCTCTCCCTCCAGCACGGCGCGCCCGTCGGTTCCACTGACCAGCGGGTCCCGCTCGGCAGTCTCCCGTCCGAATGCCGTTGTTGTTTCTTTCACCGACAGGTGGACCCCATCGGTCAGCTGCTCTCAATGTCCTCTTCCTCTCGTTGTTTCTTCCCCCTCCCGTGCGTACCGCTGCTCCGTCGTTTCCTGCACGTGAGCTCGCGTCTCTCCACCTCGCTTCTCCCTCCTGTTCCTCGCTGACTCGCTCACTCCGCGCCTCCCGTCCCGTCGCGGTTTAGCCGGAGATGGGACGCCGTCGCATTTCCCCGTCACGTGCGACACGCCACCGCCCAGAAGCTTGTGCCGGAGGCCGTCGACCAACTTCGCGCCGCATTAATTCCTTGCCGCCCTGTCATTTGCCGTGCACCTATAAAACGGGGCACTGCTCCTCCTTGAGTTCCTCCCGGGCGACGCTGTCTCCACCCTGTTCCCAAGTTCGATGATCCCCCGCCCTTCCCTTCCTTTCTTGCGGGCATGAATCATTCCTTACCGTCGGTTGATCACCGGTTGCCAAGCCGCAAGCACGCCCGGGGGAGTGGAGCCATCGGTCCGTCGAGGGGTCGCCATCATCGGAGCCAGCAACCACGCCGCCGTCGCCACACCGCCTGGCCGTCCTTTCCGCCTCGGTGAGCTCGCTGAGCGGTTCGCCTCACTCCATTATTACTTCGGGCTGAAGGAATTGCATTTTGGTCCCATCCTTTGCCGGCGCCGCGGATGCCGTGAGGCTCCACCGCTGTGCCCAGTCGCACCGCCTCCTTTCTGCACCTTCGGCGCCACCGAGACCGCCCTCATGTTTGCCTCGCCTTTCCCCTCGTTCCGGGCCAACCTGTTGGCCAAGGGTGGTCGCGTCGCCGCCGCTTCGCTCGTCGCCACCGATGTCCGGGGGGAGTCGCTCCGCCGTCGCCCCATTGTTTCCTCTGTCTGGCACGTGCGTCGCTGACGTGTGGGGCTCGCGGAACCCACCAGCCAGTGGCGCGGTGCCAAGCCCGCGCGTGCTAGCACAAGGGCCGCGCCGGATCGCTGGGCCGTGCTGCCAGTCGGCCCAGCTGTTGGAAATCCTTTTTCCTTTACCTTTTATCAGTAGCAATAGAAAACCAATTACTATAATAGTTTTTGCGCTGTTAAAAAAATTCTGCGAAAATTTATAAAGATATCTTAAAAGTTTCTGGACCTGAGAAAAATTTATAGCAGCAAGTCATCCATGCAGCATGCTTTTATTAGTTGGACAAATGGCTTAAGGTGCATCATTTCATGTGAGCATACTTGTTTTACTGCATTTTTCACAAATAAAAGTGCATGAAAATGCTTTACTGATGGGTGGTGTACTGCTGTCCTTGTTTGTTTGCGCGATTAGGAGGTCAAGGCCCCGAAGACCCGATCGACGACGTCCCTTCGCTTTCCCGGGAATCGATCAAGGCAAGTTTCCCTTCGATCATATCATGGAGGCATTTTTGGTTGTTTAGAAAATGTTTACTTGATCTGAAAATATGCATGCTAGTTTAATATGGTAAACGACGTATTTGGTAGGCTTAGTTATCATGACCTAGTACAAAAAGGGTAGAAATAATGTTAAAATTAAAACTATAGGTTAAGGAATAAACTTGCTTATATTACTATGCTATGGTAGGACAAAGTGATTAAAAACCTCTTACATGAAATGTGATCATCATTTGTGTGAAAAGTGATTATGTAGAGAAAAATTTGGGAAAAGTATGATTTAAAGGTAGTGCATCATGGGTACCGTTTCTGTTTAACTGTGTGTACTAGCCATGATCCCGCTGAACAAGACGCCGCTAATGCCGCCACCCAAGCTGCCCTTGACGACATCTGGAGGTAGTTCCACGAGGCTGTCGGTGTTCGATTTCGCCGCTGGACCGACAGATTTGAGGTTCAAAGTTCGGTAAAGGGGGATTTTCGCCGTCGCGCCTTGAACCGCCCTCAAGCTCCCAAGAACAGTATGAACACAGGCGATCTACCTAGGTTCGGGCCCCCGAGGTGGGTAATAGCCCTACGACTGCTTGAGCGCTAGCTCTATGTGTGTATTGCGCATGGAATGAGGTGGGAGGAAGAACCCCCTCCCCGTGGTGGCTTGGCCCCCTTATATAGCGTAGGTGAGCCCGAACCGCCGGGAGAGAGAAACAGGGATGCGTCTGGTCAATTACATGGTCGTTGTACATGCATTAAATGCCGTGTAGTCATAGTCGTCTGCTACGCACGTCCCGCTACCTTGTCGTGTCCTATCGGTGGCACGTGGGGCCCAGAGTCCTGCCAGCCCTACTAGCTGCTCACGTGGTCGCCGATATGGTGCGGGGCCTGATCGCCTGCCTGCCCGCCTATCTGCCACGTATCCTGGTCGCCGAGCTGCCACGTATCCTGGCAGCCGAGCTGCCACGCGGACTGTTCAGGGCGGTGCTCGCCCAGCGCGCCGCGTGTCCCGGTCGGGGCGGTGCTCACCAGATGCGCCGCGTGTCCTGGTCGGGGCGGTGCTCGCCCGATGCGCCGCGTCTCCTGATCGGTCTCCCGGTACAGGGGCCTGGTCGTCCCCGCCTGCCGAGAGTGCTACGCCTCGGGGTCCATTTCCGAGCGGTGGGGCCCGCGTGCCCGCCAGCCCACTCGGAACCAGGCCCGGTCTTCTCGGTCCTCCTGGATGACTCCGTCTTCTACCCCCTTCTGGAGGAGGTGGAGAGGATACCCCGGTACCTCGTATACCGACAGTAGCCCCTAGGCCGGCCCTGGGGCGCAAGCCGAGCTCGATGTCCCTTCTGGCTCAGATCATTGCCGATGCTCGGATGCACCCCTGGGTATCACCGCCACGCGTCACACACTTGCCTTCTCCACTTCAGCCGGGTAACCTCCGGAGCCCCCGAGCGCCTTGCTCGGGGCGATTCACCTGCGTCCTAACAGATCACCTCTCCCCGCACGAGCGGGGGGGTTATATCACACTGCACATAGAGATAACCGAAAGTTACTGGAGCACTAATGCCGCTGCGGTGTTGCCAATGGGTGTCACTTTGTCGTTTCCTTTCACCTTTCGGAGCTTATGGCCTTGCGGTCTCTTGAGGTCGGACCAAAACATCGTACGGTTTAAGGCTGCGGGTTTCCGGGGGTGGTCGTAGGCCAACAGTGCTTGCGGAGCAGGCCGACTAGTGCACTGTGCCAGACACGGCCCCCCCAGTCGCCCTCCCTTTCCCAACACGAATGTTAGGCGTCCCCTCTTACCGTCAAGGGGCCGTCAGGCTAGAAACAGAGACGACAAACATGCAAGACCAACGCTGGCAGCACACGGGCTAGGCAACGGAACAGAACGGGGAAGAAAGCGAGCACGCGCTTAACCGGACCACAAGGTACTCACAGTACTAGTAGGCCGAAGAAACGAACTTCTCAGCTCCAGAGCACTCGTCTCCGAACTGTCCACCGGACTTGGCGCGCTCCAAGGAGGCGAAGCTGCCCCCTCCCTGAACTGGAGGCCGAGGCAGTCGCACCGTCATCCCCACCAGGGCTGAGGGCCACGACGGACTGTCGCGGAAGCCTTCTCTCGAAGGCCCCGACAGGAGCACAGGCGTCGTCATCCCCACTAAGGCCGTGGGTTGCGACGAACGGTCATGAAAGCTGTCGACGGTTGACATATCGATCTCAAGTCAACTAAGGTTCTTTCAAGAGGGAGATAGGAGACACGCCGAACAATCACGAACAGCAACCAACGACGAATAGGGAGACAAGGGTTTTTATCCTGGTTCAGGCCTCTCGGGAGAGATAACAGCCCTACGTCCAGCCTTTCTTATATATCCAAGAGATTACAAGAGGATCCTCGATGAGATGAACAGGTCTCGGCGAGATTATGGGTGTATAGGAAAACTATATGCTATGATGCGAAGATCAGGTGCGCTATCAGATGATGGCTTGATGATCTGGCGATGCCCTCTACATGCCGTAGGGGCCTTATTTATATAGTGTTGATGAACCGACCTACCGGAGGATAATCGGGCCGGGCTATCTACGAATACGCAACGAACTCGTATCATGCCAAATACATCTCACGGTAGATAAGGTAAACTCCAAGTCTTGGGGACCACGACTCCTATTCCAATCCGGGAAACCAACGTCCGGGTCTTCACGTAGCCGTGCAGAACTCCTGTTCGAGACGGACTCAAACACGATTCCTTGGCCGTTACGCACGAACCCGACCGAAGAGCTGTTCGGCAGGATGTACATAGGCCAGATAGAACCTTCCAGGGAGCTGGGCCCTGGCAGGCTGTTCGACTGGGCCGTCAGGGAGTGGACCATGGTAATGGGCCATAATTTTATCCCCGACAGCTAGCCCCGAGACTCAAGTGGAATATCTCACCAGAGTGGGGTCTTCCTCTTGAGACTCCTAGTCACGAAGAGGGAAATTTTGCTGCTACAAAGACGTGTAATTAATGACCGAACAGGTTATGGTTCAACCGAACAAGACTTGCTCGGGACCGAACAAACCCGCCTAGTGCCGAGCAACTCTGTTGCGTCGAACAGGGAATCACATCTGTCCGAGCAGAGCACTCAGCCTTCAGTGCAGACACTGGAAAAAATAGCCGTTGGCAGAACTCAACGGTAACTATCGCTGCGCAGTGAAAACAGGCGACCATTTTTGCATAGCCGTTGTGGTAAAAAACTAGCCGTTCCGTGGCAAAGATCCGTGTGGGGCTCGCGGACCCCACCGGCCAGTGGCACGGTGCCAAGCCCGCGCGTGCTCGCACAAGGGCCGCGCTGGATCGCTGGGCCGTGCTGCCAGTCGGCCCAGCTGCTGGAAATCCTTTTTCCTTTACCTTTTATCAGTAGCAATAGAAAACCAATTATTATAATAGTTTTTGCGCTGTTAAAAAAAATTCTGCGAAAATTTATAAAGATATCTTAAAAGTTTCTGGACCTGAGAAAAATTTATAGCAGCAAGTCATCCATGCAGCATGCTTTTATTAGTTGGACAAATGGCTTAAGGTGCATCATTTCATGTGAGCATACTTGTTTTACTGCATTTTTCACAAATAAAAGTGCATGAAAATGCTTTACTGATGGGTGGTGTACTGCTGTCCTTGTTTGTTTGCGCGATTAGGAGGTCAAGGCCCCGAAGACCCGATCGACGACGTCCCTTCGCTTTCCCGGGAATCGATCAAGGCAAGTTTCCCTTCGATCATATCATGGAGCCATTTTTGGTTGTTTAGAAAATGTTTACTTGATCTGAAAATATGCATGCTAGTTTAATATGGTAAACGACGTATTTGGTAGGCTTAGTTATCATGACCTAGTAGAAAAAGGGTAGAAATAATGTTAAAATTAAAACTATAGGTTAAGGAATAAACTTGCTTATATTACTATGCTATGGTAGGACAAAGTGCTTAAAAAACCTCTTACGTGAAATGTGATCATCATTTGTGTGAAAAGTGATTATGTGGAGAAAAATTTGGGAAAAGTATGATTTAAAGGTTGTGCATCAAGGGTGATGCCTGGTAGGAAAATGATTTTCCTCTTACCCCAAAAATCTTCCGACTAAGGAGAGATATTTTGTCGGTCAGTGCAGTACATCACCGTTTTGAGAAAACTAGGCTAAAATCTGTCTCTCCCCTAGTCTAAGGACCGTTCGTCCTATGATCCTACGAACTAAGCCATAACAGTATGACCTCGAGCCCCGTTATGGGACAGGCCCGGTCGTTAGCCCTTGTGTTTAGCGGTCTTGTGGTGAAACACTTCTGGTGCGTAGCCTCTCGAGGATAAAGCGTACCCACTCTGCAGAGTTAAAACTATCATGATAGCCGTGCTCGCGGTTATGAGCGTGCGAAGGGACTGTTCATATGGTAGTTCTTCTTTTCTAAAACCAGTTCAAGAAAAGGGGTTTTAAGAGAAAAGTTTGAGATTAGTAAAGGATTTGAGAAAGTTTTCGTTTGAGTTAGGTGCCACTGGCTATATTTCGGATTGGGGGTCGGCCTACCGGAAATTGTTTGCGCGGAATGGACCTAGCCGTTTTGAGAAAAGAAATGAGAAAGGATTTTTATCTCGCTATGGCACTGAGGCCAAGTGGCGAAGTAATTTGAGAAGAGCCCAAAAGAAAATGTTAAGGTTTAATGTTTCCAAAATGCTTTGCCAAAACTAGGCTAATAAATGCTTTTCCGCAAAGTATCCTAAGCTCTCCTTATACTAAACCACATCTGCATCATTTCCGACTTGCGAGTACAATTTGTACTCACCCTCGTTTTTCCCCTATCCCTTTTCAAAATTTCAACAGCTGGTCCGTCCGACTACAGCCCGCCGTCCGAGGAGGAGGACCTTGATTACGACGAGGAGGCGTTCTCCGATGAAGACTATGAAGAGTAGGGTTGCATGTTCCTACAGCCCTCGTGCATGTGGAATAAATAATCTAGTAGATGTTGTAATAGGCTTGTATCGTTGTGTACTCTGTATTGCGGCCTGCGAGGCGTTGCTTGCGTAATGTATTGGACTAAGTTCCCCTCTATGTAATAATCAGAACGTTGGTTTTGTACCGTTTCTGTTTAACTGTGTGTACTAGCCATGATCCTTGGGATTAGTACGTCTTTGAGTCCGACTAGCCATGATCCTTGGGATTAGTACGTCTTTGAGTCCGACTACGAGCAGGTTTAGCTCGTAGCACCCCATTACCTTGTGCATGGGTCGCTTGCGTCCTTTTCCTTTTCTTTTCCTTTTGCTTTCTTTCCTGTCCTTTGCTTTGCCGCTGCCCACTTCAAATTTCCCGGCCACCTCTATATGAGGGCCGCCACGCTGGTGATCCGCCGCCCCATCCCCTGCCTTCGCCCGTGCTGCCTCTCCGTCTGCGATGGGAAGGAAGCCCAGAAGCCGTTCCCCGAGTCCTCGCCGTCGGCCTGAGCCGAGCGAGCTCCGGCTGTTCCTCGAGGAGATGAGGTGCTTCCCGCTCTGGATCACAGTTGTAACCATCTTAGCCTGGTTAGTGTGTACCTTTGGGTCCTGTGGACCCAGTCCTATTAGTTGTTCCGGCGCCAGTTGTGTAACCCGTGCGTAGTTAGCTCGCGTTTGGCCTGACGTACCGGCTGTTGTGGTATCGCGCCCCTGTTTGTACCCTAAAACTATTATATCTACTCCTAAAAAGCACCTTATGGTGATAAGTGGTTGCTCGTTAAACTAATCCTGACCATTCAAATCCATCGCACGGTTATCTCGAGCTCAACAGCAGCTAGGAGGAGGACCAAATCGATCTGCCATCTGTGCACGTGACACGAGGCGAGGAGAAAAGCTGAAAAGGTGAGCTTAGGGAAGGAGCTGTCGCCTGCTCTCTCTCCAATCTCTCTCATCTCCTGTGACTCTCCCTCCCATCTACCTCTGTCCCATGTTCTCTTCCCATCCTCCCGGTCGTAAGCTGGAAGAAGGAACCGAGGGGAAGGGCTTAGCTCACGCCGGCGAGCCGAGCTCGCCGCCTCCCCATGCCGCCGGCGCGCTCTCCACGTCGTCCCCGAGCACCGCCGCCGGAGGCCGGGTCTACCCAATGAAGAAGGAAGAGGGAGGGGAGGGCCGCTGTTGGACAGTTAAATTTTAATCCGATGTTATCTAGACGGATTTCTTCAAAAAGGCAGAATTAAAAGGAAGTAATATTGTGGATTAGCACGTGCCCTTCCATCCACCTTTATCTCCAATGATTTGTTACGGAAGAGATAGACCAAGGCTGTTATTCAACCGAAGAAATCGCATCTCAAACGGAAGGAGAGTCCGGATAATTATCATCAACGAGAAGGACTATAAAAGAGGATCGATCTGCTCGGCAAAGGGGTTACGCACTTACACACACACATCCTCCTACCAGGAGGAAAAGAACCAGAGACACCCACATCGATCGGAAGATACACAGGTCGATCGGATTGTGCGCATCAATCAAAAAAAGAGAAGAGTTCGATCAGCAACTCAACGTAATCTTCATCCGCAAAGAAGCAAATCAACGACAACATCCAAGTTCAGCAACAAGAGAGATGTCAGGTGGTTAGTCTTCTCATCCTAATCATTGCCATGTACACATCTTTCGATCTTCAGGGAGCAGGTTCCTTGGCGAAAGAACATGATCACGATGAGCAGAGCAACGCCCAAGATGTACCTGGCTCGTGTTGACGAACAGGTCTTTCCGGACTCAAGCCGTCTCCATCACTTCCACGCAGACAGATGGCCGGCGCGCCGCCCTGACGTCCTCCGAGTCAGATCCCATGGCGCTGAGCCTTCCCGTCATCGCGCCGGGCGAAGAACGTCGTCGCCGCGCCATCTCTGCATTCGTCGTCACCAGGGCACGGCATGGCCTGCGCTGCCCTGATCTGTCGCCCATCCACACCGACACCGGGATCACCTCAGATCCGCCGTCCCCAGCCAAACCACGCCGGCCGTGCTGTGATTTCACACCACCGGACTCCTCTCCAGGGCTCATCTCTCCTCCGCGCCGGCCCGCACTGACGCGCCCAAGCGTCGCCGCCGCAAGTGCCGCTTCTGGCCAACCTACGGGCCGCTGCCTTGCCCCCTGTCCGGCGCCCTGCCTACCGAGCCGCCGCCACGGACCGCCGCCTGTGCCGCTTTTGGCCGGCGCCGCCTCCGGCCAGCGCTCCCCTCCTGGGTCGCCCCTCCTCCTCACTCTCTGCATATGTGGGAATGTGGCAGTGATGGAGAAGAGTACAGGGAACGTGGTGAAGAGATGAGGATTTGGCAGTTTTTCCAACCAAGTCGCTGGATTCCATTCTACATCGATAAAGAGGTTAAAATCGGCCAATGCAGTCAAACAGTGGAAGATCCCTGATTCAGCCCGATACAGTGCAAAGGGAAAATACAAAATGAAGCATGGATAACGCGCTTTGTGATTCCTCAATTATTCCAACCCACCCCATGGCATAGTTGACCCAGGGAAAATCAGATATTTGCCCCAAAGTTGGTGTGCCTCTGTATATTTGCTCAAAGTTGAGCTGCCCCTGGATATTTGCCCTATTTGGCCTCTTTTGCTTTTGCTTTTGCTTTTGTCTCAGGGGGCTGTTTAGAAAATTGTCAAAATATCCAGAGGCAAACATCCAGAGGCAGCTCAACTTTGAATAGTACATGTGATTTTACTTTAGCCTCTATATTGTGATAGACAGGTGGGCATGCACATTGCTTGCTAAACCATCATTAAAATTTTTATGTTGTTACGATTTATGTTTTCCTTTCTCCCCCTTTAGTTCTGTGGCAGAGCACAGGCGTTGTACTAGTGTTACGTTATGTGTGTTGCATCGTGTCAAATTTGCATGGTTTAACTCATGTTTTCGAAAAATCTGGGTAAAAGCTCTCCCCTCTTATTGCCTCTCGTCCTCCTGTCTGCAGATGGTGATTTCACGCCAAGCTGGGCGTAGGGAAGTCACCCGGGGGCAAGTTCGTGGTGGTGCTCCGAGCAGAGCTAGTGGGTCCCGCCGGCTTGGGAGGCAAGTTCGATCAGTCCCAAACCCCGCTCGTTCCGGTGATCAAGCTTCCGTTGAAGGCCCTCCCGTGATTTCCTACCATTTTCCCCTCCAGCACCACAAATAAGATTTTCCGAAAATCCACTAGAAAACCAAGCCGAGTCCACTCCTCACCTTCCACCACCACCTCCTGGAGATCCTACCCTGAGAGAGTTTATGGAAATGCAGTTCCAAATGATCCGAGATTTGTTGAGGGAGAGAGACAGTGCCCCCATTCCTCCACCCATGCCAACCCTTCCACCAACTCCACCTCTTGCCCGTTCCCGCATCAATGATTTCCTTCATGCTAATCCTCCCAAGTTTGGCGGATCCGCTGATGCCATAGAGATAGCTGATTGGTTGAAATGGATAGAAAAGTGTTTGATCATGTTTCAGTGTGGAATTGTGGAGAGTGTTCAGCTCGCGGCGCACCAGCTTTCTAGGGTCGCGTCTGCTTGGTGGGACACCTTTTGTGAGGCTCATGAATCTCCTGAAGCAATTACTTGGGCTAAATTTGTGGAAGCATTTGAAGAGAATTATGTCCCTTAAAGCATGAAGTAAGCTACGAGGCATGAGTTTCATGCCCTGGTTCAAGGAAGCATGACTATGCATGAGTATCTTACGCAGTTCACGCTGCTGGCCCGTTATGTTCCTCGTGATGTTAGAGGTGATGCTGATAAAATCTACTTCTTTAAGAAAGGCATGGACCCTGAAATTCATGCTCTAAATGACTCCACCGAGTTCACCTCCTTTAAGCAGTTGTTTGCTAGTGCTGTTAAGCAAGACGAGAACCGCCGTCTGTGCCTTGCAGCAAGGAAGAGGAAGAGGGCTCAGAAGGATGTTCATTCTGGCTCTCGTTCCAAGGGACAGCGCCCCTGTGGTCGTGGACCTGTTATTCCTCCACGTCCGTGTTCTCAGTGGGTGATGTCTTGTCCTGTGCCTCAGTCAGCTCCACTAGCTCGCACTCAAATGTCTGTTCTTCTCAAGAAAGACAAGTCAAGTATTAAGTGCTATACCTGCCAGCAGATGGGGCACTATGCTAGCTCCTGCCCCAATAAAGGTGTTGTGTCTGCCCTGGGTCAAGCTAAAGCTGTTCTGCCTGGACCCGTGAATTCTGGGCCAGCCCGTGGAAATTTTCCTCATGCAAGGACAGCTGTCTCTGCTGGACGTGGATGGGTGAACCACGTCAGTGCTGAAGAAGCTCATGCTGATCCCAACGCGGTGATGGGTAAGTTTTGCATCAACTCCGTACCCACTACTGCTTTATTTGATTCTGATGCAACGCATTCATTCATTGCTGCATCTTTTGCCAAAAATCATGGACTTGAAACAAGTGCATTAAAGAGAACAATATTGATTAAATCTCCTGGTAAAGTCATCCATACCACCTTGGTGTGTCCTGATGTTTGCATTAAAAATAGAGGGTGTTGAATTTTTGGCAGACCTTGTGGTCATTGATTCCAAGGGAATAGAGGTGATATTAGGCATGGATTGGTTAGCCAAGTATAAAGGTCATATTGATTGTGCCTCTAAGACGGTCAGATTGACTAGTGATGATGGCAGGGGAATTCAATTTGTCACTAACTCGTGTTCTCAAAATTTGGTTGCCCTCAATAAGTTGGAAGGGACCGATCTAGAAAATATGCCCATCTTAAGGGAATTTCCTGATGTGTTCCCCGATGAGTTGCTAGACATGTCTCCTGATAGAGATGTTGAGTTTGTCATTGACTTAGCTCCTGGTACTGCGCCTATTTCCCAAAGGCCATACCGTCTTTCTACAAATTTAATGGCTGAATTAAAGAAACAAATTGAAGAGTTGCAAGAGAAAGGATTTATCCGTCCAAGTGCTTCACCTTGGGGTGCTCCGGTTATTTTTGTGAAAAAGAAAGATGGATCCTTAAGGATGTGTGTGGACTAAGGTCACTTAATGAAGTGACCATTAAAAACAAATACCATCTGCCTCGCATTGATGATTTGTTTGATCAATTAAAGGGGGCCTGTATTTTCTCAAAAATTGACTTAAAGTCTGGGTATCACCAAATTAAGATCAAGAAGTTTGATATTCCCAAGACAGCCTTTACAGCCCGGTATGGTTTGTATGAGTTTACCGTCATGTCATTTGGCCTCACCAATGCTCCTGCCTATTTTATGAACCTGATGAATAAAGTGTTCATGGATTTCCTGGATAAATTTGTTGTCGTGTTTATCGATGATATTTTGATTTATTCCAAGTCAGAAGAGGAGCATGAAGTTCATTTGAGGATGGTTTTAGAGAGGTTAAGGGAGCATCAGCTATTTGCCAAGCTAAGTGTGAGTTTTGGATGAAAGAAGTGTCATTCCTTGGTCATTTTATTTCTGCTAAAGGTGTCGTTGTAGACCCTGAGAAGGTAGAGTCTGTGGTTTACTGGAAGCAACCAAAATCTGTGACCCAAGTGAGGAGTTTTCGGTTTGGCGGGATATTACCGACGGTTCATCGAAGGGTTCTCCAAAATAGCCCGCCCAATGACCAACTTGCTAAAAATAGAAAAGAAGTTTGAATGGATAGCCAGTTGTGAAAGCACTTTTCAAGAGTTGAAAAGCGCCTGACTTCAGCCCCTGTGTTAATTTTGCCCGATATTCGTAATGATTTTGAGATTTACTGTGATGCCTCTCGTCAAGGTCTGGGTTGTGTTCTGATGCAAGAAGGAAGAGTGGTGGCTTATGCGTCTAGGCAGCTTAAGCCACATGAGCAAAATTATCCTACTCATGATTTGGAGTTAGCTGCTGTTGTGCATGCCCTCAAAATATAGAGGCATTACCTTATGGAGAATCGTACTGAGATCTTTACCGATCATAAAAGTCTAAAGTACATATTCACCCAGCCTGATTTGAATTTAAGTCAAAGGCGTTGGTTGGAGTTGATAAAAGACTATGACGTGAGGATACATTATCACCCTGGCAAGGCCAATGTGGTGGCTGATGCCCTAAGCCGCCGTCCCGCCTGTAATCACCTTCGAAGTGAGGAGATTTCACCAGATTTATGCCAAGATCTACGTAAGCTAAACTATGAAGTGGTGAAAATAGGCCATTTGAACTTAATGGAGTTGCAGCCTACCTTGTTGAATCAAATCAAAGAAGCTCAGAAGGGTAATGAAGAAGTTCAAGAGATCAAAGATAGAATCGTGTAGGATAAAGCACCCAACTTTTTCGTTGATGACGATGGAGTGCTTTGGTTTAAAAAGAGGATTTTTGTGTCTGATGTCAGTGCACTAAAGGAGCTCATCCTTAAAGAAGCTCATGACAGTCCTATATCCATACACCCTGGTAGCACCAAAATGTACCTGGATTTAAAAGTTCGTATTGGTGGACAAGTATGAAAAGAGAGATCACAGAATTTGTGGCTCGTTGTGATATCTGTCAGAGGGTAAAGGCAGAGCACCAGCATCCTACGGGTCTGTTGCAGCCTTTGAAAGTTCCAGAGTGGAAGTGGGAAGAAGTTGGAATAGATTTAATTATTGGACTCCCAAGGACCCAGGCGGGTCATGATTCTATATGGGTCATTGTTGACAGGCTTACTAAAGTAACCCACTTTGTCCCGGTTCGTACCACCTACACTGGGGCAAGTTGGCTGAGTTATATATGAGCAGGATCGTATGTTTGCACGGTGTACCTAAGAAGATTGTCTGATCGAGGTACCCAGTTCACTTCAAAATTCTGGGGCAAGCTCCACGAGTCTCTTAGAACCCGATTGAATTTTAGCACAGCTTTTCATCCTCAAACTGATGGGCAGACAGAAAGAGTGAACCAGATCCTAGAAGATATGTTGAGAGCCTGTGCTTTGGCTGCGCCTGCCAGTTGGGATAAGCAATTATCTTATGCTAAGTTTGCATATAATAACAGTTATTAGTCCAGCATCCAAATGGCTCCTTTTGAGGCTTTGTATGGAAGAAAATGCAGGACCCCTCTGTATTGGCAAGAAACCGATGAGGCAAAAATATTTGGGTTGGATCTTTTGCAAGAGGCCGAAGAGCAACTCAAAATGATCCAGCAGAGGTTAAAGACAGCTCAGTCAAGGCAGAAGAGTTATGCCGATAATCGTCGTCAGGATTTGAAATTTGGTGTTGGAGATTTTGTGTATTTGCGCGTGTCCCCTCTCAAAGGCATGCGCAGATTCTGTGTAAGTGGTAAGTTAGCCCCGAGGTTTATTGGCCCTTTTAAAATTCTTGCCCGAACAGGTGAAGTGGCTTACCAGTTGGAACTCCCCGAGTATCTGGCAGGTGTGCATAATGTGTATTATGTTTCCCAGTTAAAGAAGTTGTCGACGGTTGGGATATTGACCCAAGTCAACCAAGGTTCTTTAGAAGTGAGATTGGAGACACGCCGAATAACCACGAACAGCAACGGACAAGAGACAGTGGTTTTTATCCTGGTTCAGGCCTCTCGAAAGAGATAATAGCCCTACGTCCAGCCTTTCTTTATATCAAAGAGGATTACAGGTGGAACTCGGCGAGATCAGCAAGTCTCCGCGAGTAGTATGCGAAAAAGCAATATTCGATGCCCCCTAAACACCGCAGGGGCTGGTTTATATAGTACGGAGCAAACCGACCTACCGAGGAATATCGGGCCGGGCTAACTACGAGATCATAACGAACTCATACATGCCGAATACAACCTACGGTAGATAAGGTAATCTCCTAATCTTGGGGATCACGACCTCCAATCCAATCCGGGAAACCAACGTCCGGGTCTTCACGTAGCCGTGCAGAACTCTTGTTCGAGTAGGACTCAAACACGATTCCTTGGCCATTACGCACCGTACCAGCCAGGAGGCTGTTCGGCAGAGTGCATACGGGCCAGATAGAACCCTCCAGGGAACTGGGCCCTAGCAGGCTGTTCGATAGGGCCGTCAGGGAGTGGGCCATGGCAATGGGCCGTAAGGGTTACAAGGTAGAGTCCTGGTCGGTTACGAGGTAGGATTTGTATCTCTGTCCTCTAGCCAGATACATAGTTATCCGGGATTATAATTGTATCTTCCCTATTAATTAGGGATAGACTTCTATCTTGCCGGTCAAGCCTTCTAGAGTCCGAGTGGTACACGTCCTTATCCACCGGCTTGGTTCATCCCCGTCGGGTGGTCTCCTAGGCCCTCCGTATGGGTACCCGGGTCTATGTTATCCACAGTAGCCCCTGAGTGCTTCATAGTTGAGTTGCTGCTCGTCTTTAGCGCACTTTGGATGAGTCATGCCTCATGCCGAGTGCTTTGTAGATTGTTGACGCTTCTTCCTGATTGGCTTCTTCCTGTTGTCTACGAGGAGACTGTGAAGGACTCATAGAGATCTTTAAAGTTGTTAGTGATACCCAGCCTGGGATTGTCGGAGTTTTGGCGATCGGTCCATTGTAAGGCACATCACTTTGATTTTAATGAGGTGGTACCTGTACTCGTCTTGCGATGTACAGCTGGCAACCCAACATGGGGCGTACCATTGGTTTTGACTGAAGAGCCGAGCGGTACCTGTAACCGACCGAAGTGGGATACAACTAGTGGCCGGCATACTGTGGTTTTGGCTGAAGAGCAAAGCGGTACCTGTACCCGACCGGAGTGGGATACAGCTGATGGCCCCAGAGGGCATACCGTGGTTTTTAACCATCTTGTACCTATACTCGCAGAGCAAAGCGATTGACCCAACATGGAGCATATCATCTGGATAGGGTTTGACCTAATGATACCTATATCCGACTGGTGCGGCACACAGCTAATGTCGCAACATGGGCATATGATTGTTGTCAGCCAGACGGTACCTGTACCCGATCGGAGTGGGATACAGCTAGCGGCCCCACCACAGGGCGTACCTTAAGGATAAAGTTTGGTCGTATGGTATCCATACTTGATTGCGGTGTACAGCGTCGGCCCCAACTAGAGGGTACCATCGAAACTCAATCCCGATATCACTGGTATCTGATCCTGACATGCAGTGACCAACTAGTGACCCAACATGGGGTATACCAAGAGATGAGTATTTTTTGTAGCTCCGCTGGTAGTCGACCCAACATGGGGTGTACCGAGGCTAAATTTGGCTTAGCCCGGCTGTGCTTGTAGCCACTGGTTGTGACGCGCAGCTGAAGGCCGTAGTTAGCACTCAGGGCGCAGACTGGCCTATGGCCAGAGGCGTAAGCGTATAGCCGTACCAAAGTTGACGTAGACATATAGCTATGCCATAGACTTGAACGCTCGAGGCGCGGACGTAGGCATGTAGCCATGCCAGGTGCTTGCTAAGCTATAGATTTGGTTGGTTGAGGTGCGGGCTTAAGCGTATAGCCGTGCCAGGCGCTCGCCAAGCCATAGTTGTCGCTCATTGCGCAGATCCTTCTTACTCGTATATGGAGTCGTAGAAGGTACATGATGAGGAAAAAACACATGAACCCTGTAACATGTACATCTAGGATTTTGGCAATATCTGGATGAAAAAACAATCACTCGGATGTAAGGTCCGATAGCTTTATTTAGATAATTTTTATACTTTTGCTCTTTTTTATTTTTGATATTAAATTCTTCCAAGCAATCTTCCTTTTGTTATGCACTCTGCCCGACTAATCTAGCCTCCGGGCATCGAGAATTGGCTCATGGCTCTTTTTCTAGGCACACGTATCGGGTGACTAGAGTTTGCCATTTGTGGGTCAGAGCTTCACTACTCGGAATAACCACTCGGATTCATTTGCGATCATTAAAAGAAAGCAACAAAAGTGCACGTAAGTGCACCTATTAGGTGTAGCCCCCGACTGACTGTTTAGATGGAGACCGACTAAGTAGCAGGTCAAGAAACAACTTATATTTATAAGAAAAGATTATGGTAATGAGAACTTAGCTCTGATATAGGCGTAGGCGTGTAGCCGAGCCGTAGACTTGGTTGCTTGTGGCCCAGGCGTAGGCGTGTAGCCGAGTAGCTTGTCGCCGAGCCGTAGACTTGAAGCCGTAGGCGTGTAGCCGTACCAAGTGCTCGTGGCGCACAATGGCGTACAGCCTAGCTAAAGACTTGGACGCTCGTGGCATGGGCATAGGCGTGTCGCCGAGTAGAGTCTCGCCGAGCCGTAAACTTGTAGGCGTAGGCGTGCAGCCAAGTAGCTTGTCGCCGAGCCATAGACTTAGAGGCGTGGGTGTGTAGCTGAGTAGCTTGTGGCCGAGCCATAGACTTGGAAGCGTAGGCGTGCAGCCGTACCGGGTGCTCGTGGTGCGCAATGGCATACAGCCGCGCTGAAGAACTGGGCGCTCAGGGCGCGGGCGTACGCGCGTAGCCAAGTTGCTTGTCACCGATCCGTAGACTTAGAGCCGTAGGCATGTAGCCGTACTGAGCGCTCATGGTGTGCGATAGCGTACAGCCGAGCGGAATACTTGGGCGCTCATAGCATGGGCGTAGACGTGTTGCCGAGTAGCTTGTCGCCGAGCCGTAGACTTGGAGCCATGGGCGTGTAGCCGTACCTGTCACTCATGGTGTGCGATAGCTTACAGCCGAGCGGAATACTTGGGCGCTCATAGCACGGGCATAGACGTGTCGCCGAGTGGTAGACTTGCAGGCATAGGCGTGTAGCCGAGTAGCTTGTCGCCGAGCCGTAGACTTGAAGCCATAGACGTGTAGCCGTACCGGGCGCTCATGGCGGGTGATAGCGTAGAGCCGAGCAGATTACTTGGACGCTCGTAGCACGGACGTAGGTGTGTAGCCGAGTGGCTTGTCACCGAGCCGTAGACTTGGAGCCGTAGGTGTGTAGTTGTACTGGGCGCTCATGGCCTGCGATGGCATACACCCGAGAGGAATACATGGGCGCTCGTAGCGCGAGCGTAGGCGTGTAGCCGAGTGGCGTGTTGCCGAGCCGTAGACTTGGAGCCATAGGTGTGCAGCCGAGTAGCTTGTCGCCGAGCCATAGACTTAGAGGCGTAGGAGTGTAGCCGAGTAGCTTGTCGCCGAGCCATAGACTTGGAGGCGTAAACATGCAGCCATACCGGGCGCTCGTGGCGCGCAATGGCATATAACCACGCTGAAGACATGGGCGCTCATGGCGCGGGCGCAGACGCGTAGCTGAGTAGCTTATCGCTGAGCCGTAGACTTGGAGCCGTAGGCGTGTAGCCGTACTGGGGGCTTGTGGCGTGTCATGGCGTACAGCCGAGTGGAAGACTTCGGTGCTCGTGGCGCGGGCATAGGCGTGTCGCCAAGTAGCGTGTCACCGAGCCGTAGACTTGTAGGCGTAGGCGTTCAGCCGAGTAGCTTATTGCCGAGCCATAGACTTAGCGGCGTGGGCGTGTAGCTGAGTAGCTTGTCGCCGAGCCATAAACTTGGAGGCGTAGGCGTGCAGCCATACCAGACGCTCGTGGCGCTCGATGGCGTACAGCCGAGCTAAAGACTTGGGCGCTCATAGCGCGGGCGTAGGCCTATCACCGAGTAGTTTGTCGCCGAGCCGTAGACATTTAGGAGTAGGCGTGTAGCTGTACCAGGTGCTTGTGGCACGCGATGGCGTACATCCGAGCTGAAGACTTGGGTACTCATAGCGCGAGCGTAGGCATGTAGCCGAGTAGCTTGTTGCTGAGCCGTACACTTGTAGCCGTAGGCGTGTAGACTTACCGGGTGCTCATGACGCGCGATAGCGTACAGCCGAGCGGAATACTTGGGCGCTCATAGCACGGGCGTAGACGTGTCGTTGAGTAGCTTGTCGTCGGGACATAGACTTTGTAGGCATAGGCTTGTAGCCGTACCAGGCGTTTGTGGCGCTATGGCGTACATCCGAGCTGAATACTTGGGCGCTCGTAACGCGAGCGTAGGCGTGTAGCCGATTGGCTTGTCGTCGAGACGTAAACTTGGTGCCATAGGTGTGTAACCGTATTGGGCGCTCGTGGCGCGCAATGGCGTAGAGCCAAGCTGTAGACTTGGTGGCGTAGGCGTATAGCCGAGTGGTGGAAGTAGTCGTTGTAGTCCCGATCAACACCGAGCAGCACACCCCGTGGTCGGCATCGAACAGCACGTGCTCGCCGAGGTCTCGCCCGTGGTCGGCGAAATAGACCGTACTCGTAAATAATCTCCACGCTGTTTGTGTGGCTTGACGAAAGTCGATGAAAGTCCTCGCTGGTCTTCAACGTCCCACGAGATGTGGTACGATCAATCCTCACGCCGTGGCTGGCAACGACGAGATTTATGAGCTCGCCGAAATTCGTGACCTGGACACGCAATCTGTTTTCAAACAAGCGTCACTGTCGCAACCGATCTCTGATTTAGGCGTTCTTGTATTTGTTGGAAAGATAACGAGATAAGCTTTCCAACGCATCTTGTTTCACCCCGAAACTCTTTGTGTGTCAACAACAAATCGCGACACAATTGATGTCCAGATTCTGAACGAAAACAGATCGCATCTTCTTCTCACGTTTGTCTCGCGGTTGATGAAGCCAGCGTTGCACGATGAACGCCATGATCGTCGAGTCCGAATTATTTGCTGCTGATGACGGTCACTTCTTTCTCCATCGGGTCCTTGCCATATCCGAGTCAAGATTCGAGCCCCCGAGCGCACTACTCATCGGTAGGCGGCGGCTCCCCAACACAACCGGGAGTCCGAGTGATGTGCTGTTGAATTCCCTCTGGGATCAGATCTTATCCGAGTCCGAAAGAGTGGATCATGATTTGTTGGTGAAGTCTCTCTCAGATCAAATATGAATAGGTGTCTAGGCCGGTCATTGCTGAAGTTTCCCTTAGATCGGATCTAATTCGAGTCCAAAGGCATGATCTTGACGAAGTTTGCTGGTGACGAAGTCGATGCTCCTGAAACAAAAGGCCTTGCCGAGGATGAAGGTGAATATAACTCAGTTAATCATTGTTGTAGTCATGGCCACCACCCGAGAATGTTCGATATGAGTCTCTCCGTATCCAAGTTGGGAATGAATCCATGCGTAAGTAGCAGCGGCGTTTCATAACCTGAACGGAAGCCCGAGCGAAGCGATGTCGATTCCTTCCCCAGATTGGATCATGTCCGAACCCGTGAAAGTGTTGTATAGGTCCTTGATTAAGTCCTCGCCGTATCCGAGTTGTGAATTGAGCCGTGCGGCACACCACTCAGGAGTAGGTGTTGGCGGCGTTCCTCAAATCGAACGGGTGTTGAATTATAGTGATGACTATGCTCTCTTTAGATCGGATCTGGTCTGAGTCCAAAAGAGCTACTTGGTTGTCGAGTACGTGTGGTTTGCTGCTGAAGGCATCCACCATCTTGAACTTGTTCTTGTTTAGATACTCTTCATATCCGAATTGAGAATCGAGCCCTACGCACTCGACCCGACAGAGAGTCTAGACGAAGCAATGTTGATGTACTACTCAGACTGGATCGGATCTGAGTGCGAAGAAGTGTTGGTCGTCGATTGTTTGGTGAAGCTCTTTGCTGATCCTTGATGTCCTTCTAGGTGGACCACGGCCTCTTCACGTGCCGCAGCCTCCGCAGATGGGTTTTACGAGTATGCTGAGATTCACGACCTTCCCGCGCAGTCTGCCTTCAAATGGACGCTCTGGACACCTCTGGACTCCGTTTTGTGCGTTCTTAGGCTTCACGGAAAGCTGACGAAATTATCTTTCCGTTGCATCCATTTTGATCATGAAATTCCATCTAGATCAACAGGAATTGAAGAAACAAGATGACATCCAGAATCTGTCTTTGAGCCATCGCCGTATCCGAGTCGCGGAGTGAGTCGTTGGTGTACTACTCATGAGTAGATGGCCGCAGTGTTTCCCAACCCATGCGGGAGGTGTTGTTGTAGTTTCCCCAGATTGGATCTGATCCGAATCCGAGAGGTGGAGTTCACCGAAGTCGTTGATGATGTAGTCCGCTCCCAAAGCGGAAGGTCTTGCAGAGGGCAGAGATGACAGTGACTTTGTTGATCGATGCCATCGAGCTTGATGAGATTGATCTTGACGCCGCCCTTACCTGGCGCGCCAACTGTCGACGGGTAGCTAACTGGAGGTTATCGTCGGCAATGATTATATATGGGGCGATGCACAAGATCAAACTCGATGGTAGCATAAGACAGGGGGTATTTTTTTATACAGGTTCAGGCCCTCACGGTGGAGGTAACACCCTAGTCCTGTGCTCTGGGATTATAATGGTGATCTGATGATCAATGTAGAGGAAGATATATCTCCCCATGGATGGGTGTGGAGATGAAGGTGTAGATCATGAAGATGATCATCTGGGGATGTTGTAGATGCCGAACCAGGGGGCTCCTGCCCGCCTTATATAGGGGGGGGGGCAGGGTTACATGGTAGAGTCCTGGTCGGTTACGAGGTAGGATTTGTATCTGTATCCTCTAGCCATATACATAGTTATCCGGAATTACAATTGTATCTTCCCTATTAATTAGGAATAGACTTCTATCTTGTCGGTCAAGCCTTCTAGAGTCCGAGTGGTACACGTCCTTATCCATCCGACTTCGTCCATCCCCTGTCGGGTGGTCTCCTAGGCCCTCCATGTGGGTACCCGGGGTCTATGTTGTCCACATCCTGCTTTTTCATCCGGATAACTCCCCGGGGTATGTAGAACAAACGGAAGGCAGTCTCAAACTCATCCCAAGGGTTGTCCTTTTCGTTGTTCGCGATGGGCGGAAGGTCTCCTTCCAGGCCATCCTCATCCATCTCTTCTTCTCGTTTCCACCTTGCCTTCTTGAGCCTCCTGCTCAGCCGGTTCCCCTGCTGCTCCCTCGCCACCCTCGTCGTCACCATGACAAGCAGTGACGTAGTTCTCCCACCAGTCGGCGGCTGCTGCGTCCATCTGATGGGTGGCGAGAAGCACCATGTCTTCTTCGGGGCATCGGATCAGAGCTAGCTTCCACTTGATGGTTCGGAGCTAGTCCTCCGCTTCCATGGGTTCATTGGCGTGGGTGAACATCGGGGGATTAGCTCGCAGGAAGTCCGCAAGCTTCATCCCGCGACGGTTGTTTACTTGTCTTCCCTTGCGGAGCACTTGACCGAGCATCTGGGCTTGATAAGCCATGACTTGCCCTAGCGTCAGATCTCTCGGTGGCGGTGCCAAAATATCATCAAGACCGCGCCGCGTCCTCGACCTCGGCCGCGGCCTCCAGCTTGACCTCTACCAGCATCAACCGCAGCACCGCGAGCCCGACCAGCTCCACGACCTCTTGGCATCTATAGTTGATGCTCATATATATAAATATGCATGAAGTTTTGACAAAATAAATTGAAATGCGACACAGAAGCAGAGTCGACCAAGTCATCGAAGCAAGGTAGAACAAATTTCAAAGCAAACTAAACATGTCTCGATAGCCCTTGCCACATAGGGGCAAGCAAAATAAGGTACAAACCAAATGTTTTTGCCCATCCTCTAATAGGGCTCGACAAATCACCATACATCAAACATGTCCATCGATCATCTACTAGGACATCGGCCATGCATCTAACAACACCAACTAAAGCTCATCATCTACTAGGGTGGACGGCTCTAAGTCTCACGGAGAGAGACTACAAGCTCTAGCCATGACGACGGCGGGAGTAGACGAATCATGGGGGTGCACGGCTCAGAAGGAAGTCAAAGCCGATGGCGAAGGACGGCCTCGTAGATGGTCCCGGAGCCGGCGGTGCAGGGGCAGCGTCACCTCCAGTGTCAGTGTCGGAGTCGGAGTCAGTGTTGGCATCCATCAGCGACTGCTCTAGTGGAGCCTCTGAGGAAGACGGCCCATGGCGCGGGATCCCCACCAAGGCTCGGGGTGGCAGAGTCCTCTTCCACATTGTGGTGTGGCGGTTCTCTTACTCCGGAGGCGGATACTCCGGCCACGGAGGTGAGAGCGAAGCGTCACGCTGGTCACACTATGCCAGTACCTGTCGTGCCTCCTCCTCCTGGCGTCTGAGAAGCGTCTCTCTCGCTGTGTCCCGCTGACGTCTCGCCATGGCGATGCTCATATCATAGTGTTGGAGCCGTCTTCCCACCACCCTCAGCTTGTTGTCCGCCACTCGGAGTGACGAACGTAAGAGGCTGATTTCCTCCAGTGCACCACCGACCACCTGAGTTGTGCCATCGTGAAGGTGCGCCAGGCGGATCAACTGGTGCTGAATCGGCACAGAGGCGCGGCTGAACCCAGACAGTGACCTCATATGCATCGCTGTCAGCAGTGCATAAGCCCGCCGGAGATAGAAACCGTGCTCCCTCTGTAGTCCGTTGGTGGCCTCCATCGCAGCGTCGTTGAAAGCCGCTTGCGGGTGATCCCTCGGCGTCTCGGTGTCGTAGCTATATGCCTCAACTTCATCCCCCTCGTAGTACGTGACTACCCGCACAACGTACGCAGCACGAGGAAGGGATCGAGCATCCCTCCAAAAGAACCTTAGCCTCTCTCTGAAAGACAAAGAACGTAGTCCTGTCCGTCATCTTCATGGCACTCGTACGAATCGTGCTCGATTCCCTTGTCTAAAAAATGTAAGTAGGCGAGGTCAGCGTCATCCAAACGCTGGCTAGTTAAAACTTCCCTTAATGCAATTAGTGTATAGAAGGCTTTATTTCGGGAAAGGGGTTAATTTATTTGCATAAGGCCAGTTTTTAAAAGACTTTAAAAACTTTCTAAACTAGCATTAAGTATTAGTAGTCTTATTATTTCCAGAGTTTAGCATCGAAACAATACATCCCGAAACCCCAACCAAACCACCGACCAACCATAGACGGCCAAACCTCGACCATCATACACTCGGTATCATACCGTACCAAACCAATCTTCTTGCTGCCCCAACAATTCCTAGTTACGCCATCCTTCTAGGATCTGCCAATCCTGTTTGTGGACCAGACTTGACATGGCATGCCCGGCTCAGCCTAGGGTGTTGCCAGCCCTCAATAGCCAACCGTCACCCTAGGGAAGTGTGGCCTTTATCACCCTTGGTGATGACCCATGCTGGTCCCTATCGAGAATGGTCCAGAGGGCCTCTGCAGAGCGCTCACAACTGGTGATCCAAGACCTGTACTCCACGCGATGGCCATGCGTTGTGTCAGAACCATCCCTCAGTTGGCAGCGATCTCTCCGCTATGCGTGTTCTGCCGCGCTCCTCCTGGGTAAGCCTCAGCTAAACCCCGCACCCGGCACCCTCTGCCTTAACCATCCCTCAAGATGTCCTCTAGGGGCAACACACCAATCATTTTCATATCTACTTCCACCGTCCTCGACCTTGCCATACAAGAGTATCCCAACCAACCGACCAGACCAGACCGACATCCCCCATAACCATACCCTCAACCACAATCAGCCCAACATGCAACTAATAGTCCTAACTGTCACATGTCATAACCATTTTAATGAAGGAATGAATGACCGGTGAATATCGGTTCACCGTTCCGTGGTGATTTGTTAGAAGATTTGTTTAAGCCTAAGCCAATCTAAGTAGGATTTACCCAATAGGTAGTGTTAAAGTGTTTACCAGACTAATCGTAGGCTATCAAGGGAATGACAATCAATGCAGTCATTACGGGTAAGCAGTTCAAGGGCAGGCATGTATTATATGATTAACAACTAGGCAGATTAGTAAGCATGCATTTTAATAGTAAACAATATAGTTTGAATGAAAACTGGGTAATGAACGTGATAATAGCGATGTTAATCCGTACTAGGGAAAGTCGCAATCTCTCCCTAATATGGACAACATGTAAAGAGTAAGTGTTAGCTTGCCTTGCTCAAGTGGATGGTCCTCCTCGGCGTCACCAAACTTCCCTTCAGGGCCGCCTACGTCTAATCACACAATCAAACCAATAATTACTACTAATGCAAGTAGAAATCATGATGCATGCACGTCCTAGGCTTTACCCTTGACATTATTTGCATTCAATCTATTAACGACTCTTATTCTCATATGACATGCCATGCATGCCCAAAATGCATTATTAAGTAACAATATTATTATAATAGCCCAGCTTTACCCCAAAATAAGATATCGTACAATGGTAACCATAAACGAGGGTTTAGGGTTTTAGGGCGGCATACGATGATGGTACGTCGAAATGCGATCTACATACGAGGTTAAGTTTATCGGAGTTGATATTTTCTAGGTGCTCCTAAATATATTATGTAACTCTAAATTATATGTTTTATTTGTTTATATATATTCTAAGGTTAGCACCTATTTTAAGTAGCTAAGAATTTACCAACGATTAGTTGGTGTTTATCAATTTAATTTTCCAAGGAAGTACCTTTGGGCTTAAATGGCCTATTATAAGGTTACATATTTATTATAGCCTTAATCTGCCCATTATAATTATGATTCATTTTTCCTAAGATTTTATAAGGTCAGATAGTTTTTATATAATAATAACGGTTTCTTCTAATTTGGTTTAATTATTTTCCAAAATAGGAAATATGCTCATTTCTAAAGAACCGTACCTAAAAATAGCCGCAGTGATGAATTTTATATTTTTATTAAATCCAGTACAGACCTATCTATTTGTCTAAATTTTTTTTAGAATTTTTGGGAGCTTCTACCATTTTAAATAATTAGGAAATCATTTCTATAATTAACAAATTAGCTGAATCGGTGGAAAATCTAATAAATCTCCACGGGCCGAGCGGCAAACGAAGCGGCCAAATAGAGAATTCGGCCGGCGGCCTGCGCACGCGCGAGCCGATGTCAGCGGAGGCAGAAACGTCAAAGATGTACTTTTCCGGGGCGTAACCGTACGGAGTTAGCATCGCGCCCGGAGAGGCTACCACTTATCCTGGACAGTGGGACCTGGGCCTACATGGCAGTGGTGTGACGCCATGGTTTAATCCAGCGCGCGCGAACAGTTACCCTGGCAGGCGGGGCCTGCGTGGTAGCGACACAATGGTTCCGTTCGGCACGAATCTTGGCGCACGACGGATGATCCTCCTTCATCGTCCTTCTCCGGAGAAGGCAACGTGGCCGGCGGTGGCGGCTCGTGCCGCGGCAGCGCTACGGCCCTGCTCCAGCCAAGAGCATGGGAGCAATGGCTTCTATAGCACCTAGGAAGCCTAGCGAGGCTCACGCCGAGGCCGGGGATGCCCTTGCACGGCGGCGCGGCATGCTGCTGCCGAGCCGAAGGTTCGCCGAAGCTATCAAGCTAAGCTATTGATGTACATGCCATTGGAATGGACGACGAGCTAGAGGGGGTCAAGGGCGTGCTCACCACGGGTCGTGCCGAAGGTGATCGGGCTCGGAGGTGCCTGGCGATGACCGAAATAGAGGCATCGCCGATGCGGCACCTCCAGGCGTCTCTGAAATCAACGGAGGGGAAACGTTAAGGGTGACGTGCGAAGGCTCGGGGAGAAGGAAATCGATCTATGGCTCACGATGTTGGTGAGATTTCCTCGCCGCCGGCACGGCGAAGATTTTGGGAAAAACGGGAAACCGGTGCCGGCGAGTGGGGCTTTCGGCTATATAAGCACAGGCGAGTAGGATACTGGCCAGTCCCCCACTTGGCGCTGCAGGGAAGCAAGAGGGGCGGCGACACAACGCGAGCGGCTCGACGCGACGGTGAGCGGCGCGGTGATGATGGCGCAAGCGGCGGCGGCGTGGCAGAGACGGTGCGACGCACGGCGGTCAGAGCAGGCTGGGTGGTAGCGCGGCAGAGCTGAGCGGCGGGTAGGTCCACCAGGCATGGGAAGACAGGGAGAGAGAAAAGAGAGAGAGGGAGAGAATGGGGCCCACATGTCAGCGCGAATTCAAATAAATTTTGAAATTGCCCCAAAATTGAGCTTTTACAAATCCCTCCCTCCTAAAAGAAAACCTCGACCCCGATATTGCGTACCTAGTTGGTGAACAGATCGGGGTATTTTTGTCGAAGTAGCTCTTTGGGTTCCCAGGTAGACTGGTTGCCGGTTTGATTGCTCCACTGGACCTTGCACATTTTGATGGCCTTGTTCTGCATTCGTTTCTCCATAGTGTCCATAATTCGAACTAGTCGTACCTCATATGGGAGGCTGCTATCGATGGCTCCATCTGGAAGATCAACCAATTCGCTTTTCGGGACTCGGAGACACTTCTTAAGCTCAGAAACGTGGAAGACATTGTGAACGTCTCCCAGTTCTACCGGTAGGTCCCACTGATAAGATACTTGCCCTCTTCTAGCAGTGATAGGGTATGGCCCCACATAGCGTGGTTCCAGTTTTCCCTTCTGATGAAACCTTTGATTTCCTTTCCATGGCGCTACCTTGAGGTAAACCGAGTCTCCCACTTGGAAAGGGAGGTCTCTTCGTCGATTGTCCGCAAAGCTTTTCTGTCTTGATTGGGCGACCAATAATCTTTCCCTTATAATTCGGACCTTATCCTTCGCCTCCTTCAGAGTTTTCGAACCAAAAACTTGGTTTTCTCTTGCTTCTGACCAATGGAGAGGGGTTCTACACTTGCATCCGTACAAGGCCTTGAACGGTGACATCTTGAGACTGGACTGATAACTGTTGTTATAAGCGATTCGCATAGGGCAGCCACTTTTCCTTGTCCGTGGAGAACTCTAGGGAACAAGCTCTCAACATATCCTCCAATATCTGATTAACCCGTTCCGTTTGCCCATCCGTTTGAGGGTGGAAAGTAGTGCTGAAGGACAGGTTGGTCCCTAATGTGCAGTGCAAATTTTCCACAAATTGAGAGGTGAATTGTGTCCCTCGGTCCGACACAATTCGCTTGGGAACTCCGTGGAGACTCACTATTCTAGCCATGTACAGTTCAGCCAATTTCTCCCCCTTGTAGGTGGTCTTCACCAGCATAAAATGAGCGACCTTAGTCAATCGATCCACTACCACCCAAATGGAATCATATCTCACCTAGGTCTTGGGGAGTCCGAGTATGAAATCCATTGCGATTTCTTCCCACTTCCATTCCGGTACCTTAAGAGGTTGGACCAGTCCAGCTGGTCGCTAATGTTCAGCCTAGACTTGTTGGCATACATGGCATTGCTCCACATATTCCTCTATGTCCCTTTTCATTTTCGGCCACAAGAACCTCAATTTCATGTCTTGGTACATTTTGGTGCTTCCCAGGTGTAGAGTGTAAGGAGAATTATGCGACTCAGACAGAATAAGATCTCTTAGAGTCGGATCTTGTGGAATGAAAATCCGTTTCCCTAACCACAACACCCCTTGATCATCCTTAGAAACCCTATAACCCTTGTCCTTGGCAATGAACTTTTCGGTCTTCTAGGTACTTGTATGGTCCTTTTGCTTCTCCTTGATTTGATTAAGTAGATCTGGTTTGACCTCCAAAGTGGCCAGGTACCCTCGGTTGACCACTTTGATCCAAAGATGACTTAAATCCTCGACTATTTGCTCTGGAACCGAGTCGATGTCCATGTGATTGCATTGGGACTTGCGGCTAAGAGTATCAGCTACGACATTGGCCTTTCCAGGGTGATACTGAATGTTCAGATCGTAGTCGTTGATCAGCTCTAGCCATCACCTTTGCCTCATGTTAAGGGTGTTCTGGGTGAAAACATACTTAAGGCTCTTGCGATCGGTGAATATGTCACAGGGTCGTCCCACCAAATAGTGCCTCCAAATCTTCAGAGCATGCACTACCGCAGCCAGCTCCAGGTCATGCGTGGGGTAGTTGATCTCGTGCTTCCTCAATTAGCGTGATGCATAAGTGACCACCCTTCCTTCTTGCATCAGGACATATCCTAGACCATACATGGAGGCGTCGCAGTATACCTCGAACTTCTTGCTACTGTCCTTTGTCACTAATACAGGGGTGAAGGTAAGCCATTGCTTGATCTCATGAAAGCTCCTTTCACGGGCATCCGTCCATTCGAACTTCTTATCCTTTTTCAGCAATTGGGTCATTTGTCGAGCTATTTTCGAGATATTCTGGATGAAACTCCGATAATATCCCGCCATTCCAAGGAAACTCCTCACTTCGGTAACAGGCGTAGGAGCTGCGCACTCCATCACCCGTTGCCACCTTAGTCAGGTCCTCCTTGATTCCGTCAGGGGATACGATGTGTCCTAGGAAACTGACGTCGTTGATCCAAAATTCACACTTGCTAAACTTCGTGTAGAGTTGATATTCTCTAAGTTTATCCAGGACCAGACGTAGATGTTTCTTGTGTTCCCCATCATCCTTGGAATATATCAGGATGTCATCAATGAAAACCACTACAAAGTGGTACAGGAACTCAATCAGAATCTTGTTCATCATATTCATGAAATGGGCTAGGGCATTGGTTAGACCAAATGACATCACTAGGTACTTGTACAGTTCGTTTCTGGTGGTGAAGGCTGTCTTGGGTATGTCTACCTCCCTTACTCGGACTTGGTGGTATCCCGACCGAAGGTCTATTTTTAGAACCGTTTGGCACCTCTTAGTCAAAAAGATCATCTATCCGGGGAATAGGTTACTTATTCTTGATAGTGATGGCATTCAGGGCTCAATAGTCTACCACCATCCTCCGGGTCTTATCCTTTTATCCATGAACATGGCCGGGAATCCCAGTGAAGAACTGGGGTGGATTAACCCTTGGCTTTGCATCTCATCCAACTGTTTATTCAGTTCGGCCAATTCTATCGGGTCATCTTGTAATAGAGCTAATATATTGGGGGAAACCGAAGATTAAGTCAATGGGAAACTCCATGCCACGATCCGGTGGCAATCCTAGTAGTTCCTCGGGGAAGAGGTCCAGGTACTCCACCACGGTCACCTTAGAGGGGTCCTCTTCCCTATGAGACCATAGGGCTCTGCCCCACCTAAAGGGGGTATCCACCTTCCAAATGCACTCATAGCACCTTCCTCGGAGCATCTTGATTTCCCTACGGGCACAATCTATGACTCCCTTGTAGTATTGGAGCCAATCTATCCCTATTATTACGTCGATCCCCTTACAAGGTATAACCATGAGATCGAAGAAAAAGCCGATACTCCCTGCTCAATCTCTACATGTCAACACGCCCTGGTGGCGGTCAACATACCCCCGGGGACTTTATTATCAAGGCCTTCACTAGCGAGAAGCTTTGTTGCCCATATTTATCCACATAATGTTGTGCAATGAATGAATGAATGCGATGCTCCGGAATCGAAATGTACTAGCACTAGGTTGTTGAGTAACGCAAACGTATCCATTAGTATGCCCGGTGCTTCCTCGGCTTCCTCGACAGTGACATGGTTGAGTCTCTTGCGGCCAGCGTTGGTGGCTGATACGGCCACGAATCCTTGTCCCATTGCTCTTCCCGGCGGTGCTTGTCCTCTAACACGTGTGTTCACCATATTAAACGAAGCCGGAACCCTTCTCTTCTCGGCACACGATGCAGCAAAGTGCCCCAGCTTGTGACAATGGAAACACGCTACAGCAACCCTATCAGCCGAAGCAGCTTTGTTGTAGGTCTGGAGAGGAGCAAATGGCCTCCATGTGGTCTGGTAGCCTTGATTTTCAGGGCCCTGGTAGGTCGATGCCGGACGGTAAGGAGGTTGCATCCTTTGGTGCTGTGTCACAGGGCGAGGAAAGTTGTCTATACTCGCCCTTCCTTGGCTCGAACTCGCTCCCGCTCAAACTGCCAGCTTCCTTTTTCGGGTGATTTTCATGCCCTTCATGTCTTTTTCCAGGATCAGGGCCTTGTTCACCATGTGCTGGAAATCATGGTAATCCAGCAGTATAAGGCGAGAACGCACACTAGGGAGCATACCATCCAGGAACTTGTCGACCTTTTCATCTTCATCTTCAACGTCACCCGAAGCGTAGTGCGAACTGGTTGAATTGGGTAAGGTAGTCATTGACAGAGGAATTCCCTTGCGTCAGCTGGCGGAATTCCTGTGTCGATGGGTAGCTAACCGGGGGTTATCGTCAACAATGATTATATATGGGGCGATGCACAAGATCCAAACTCGATGGTAGCACAAGACAGGGGGGGTCTTTTTTATACAGGTTCAGGCCCTCGCGGTGGAGGTAATACCCTAGTCTTGTGCTCTGGGATTATAATGGTGATCTGATGATGAATGTGGAGGAAGATATATTTTCCCATGGATGGGTGTTTAGATGAAGATGTAGATCATGAAGATGATCATCTGGGGATGCTCTAGATGCCGTACCTGGGGGCTCCCTGCCCGCCTTATAAATTTGGGGGGGGCAGGGTTACAAGGTAGAGTCCTGGTCGGTTACGAGGTAGGATTTGTATCTCTGTCCTCTAGCCAGATACATAGTTATCCGGGATTATAATTGTATCTTCCCTATTAATTAGGGATAGACTTCTATCTTGCCGGTCAAGCCTTCTAGAGTCCGAGTGGTACACGTCCTTATCCACCGGCTTGGTTCATCCCCGTCGGGTGGTCTCCTAGGCCCTCCGTATGGGTACCCGGGTCTATGTTATCCACAGTAGCCCCTGAGTGCTTCATAGTTGAGTTGCTGCTCGTCTTTAGCGCACTTTGGATGAGTCATGCCTCATGCCGAGTGCTTTGTAGATTGTTGACGCTTCTTCCTGATTGGCTTCTTCCTGTTGTCTACGAGGAGACTGTGAAGGACTCATAGAGATCTTTAAAGTTGTTAGTGATACCCAGCCTGGGATTGTCGGAGTTTTGGCGATCGGTCCATTGTAAGGCACATCACTTTGATTTTAATGAGGTGGTACCTGTACTCGTCTTGCGATGTACAGCTGGCAACCCAACATGGGGCGTACCATTGGTTTTGACTGAAGAGCCGAGCGGTACCTGTAACCGACCGAAGTGGGATACAACTAGTGGCCGGCATACTGTGGTTTTGGCTGAAGAGCAAAGCGGTACCTGTACCCGACCGGAGTGGGATACAGCTGATGGCCCCAGAGGGCATACCGTGGTTTTTAACCATCTTGTACCTATACTCGCAGAGCAAAGCGATTGACCCAACATGGAGCATATCATCTGGATAGGGTTTGACCTAATGATACCTATATCCGACTGGTGCGGCACACAGCTAATGTCGCAACATGGGCATATGATTGTTGTCAGCCAGACGGTACCTGTACCCGATCGGAGTGGGATACAGCTAGCGGCCCCACCACAGGGCGTACCTTAAGGATAAAGTTTGGTCGTATGGTATCCATACTTGATTGCGGTGTACAGCGTCGGCCCCAACTAGAGGGTACCATCGAAACTCAATCCCGATATCACTGGTATCTGATCCTGACATGCAGTGACCAACTAGTGACCCAACATGGGGTATACCAAGAGATGAGTATTTTTTGTAGCTCCGCTGGTAGTCGACCCAACATGGGGTGTACCGAGGCTAAATTTGGCTTAGCCCGGCTGTGCTTGTAGCCACTGGTTGTGACGCGCAGCTGAAGGCCGTAGTTAGCACTCAGGGCGCAGACTGGCCTATGGCCAGAGGCGTAAGCGTATAGCCGTACCAAAGTTGACGTAGACATATAGCTATGCCATAGACTTGAACGCTCGAGGCGCGGACGTAGGCATGTAGCCATGCCAGGTGCTTGCTAAGCTATAGATTTGGTTGGTTGAGGTGCGGGCTTAAGCGTATAGCCGTGCCAGGCGCTCGCCAAGCCATAGTTGTCGCTCATTGCGCAGATCCTTCTTACTCGTATATGGAGTCGTAGAAGGTACATGATGAGGAAAAAACACATGAACCCTGTAACATGTACATCTAGGATTTTGGCAATATCTGGATGAAAAAACAATCACTCGGATGTAAGGTCCGATAGCTTTATTTAGATAATTTTTATACTTTTGCTCTTTTTTATTTTTGATATTAAATTCTTCCAAGCAATCTTCCTTTTGTTATGCACTCTGCCCGACTAATCTAGCCTCCGGGCATCGAGAATTGGCTCATGGCTCTTTTTCTAGGCACACGTATCGGGTGACTAGAGTTTGCCATTTGTGGGTCAGAGCTTCACTACTCGGAATAACCACTCGGATTCATTTGCGATCATTAAAAGAAAGCAACAAAAGTGCACGTAAGTGCACCTATTAGGTGTAGCCCCCGACTGACTGTTTAGATGGAGACCGACTAAGTAGCAGGTCAAGAAACAACTTATATTTATAAGAAAAGATTATGGTAATGAGAACTTAGCTCTGATATAGGCGTAGGCGTGTAGCCGAGCCGTAGACTTGGTTGCTTGTGGCCCAGGCGTAGGCGTGTAGCCGAGTAGCTTGTCGCCGAGCCGTAGACTTGAAGCCGTAGGCGTGTAGCCGTACCAAGTGCTCGTGGCGCACAATGGCGTACAGCCTAGCTAAAGACTTGGACGCTCGTGGCATGGGCATAGGCGTGTCGCCGAGTAGAGTCTCGCCGAGCCGTAAACTTGTAGGCGTAGGCGTGCAGCCAAGTAGCTTGTCGCCGAGCCATAGACTTAGAGGCGTGGGTGTGTAGCTGAGTAGCTTGTGGCCGAGCCATAGACTTGGAAGCGTAGGCGTGCAGCCGTACCGGGTGCTCGTGGTGCGCAATGGCATACAGCCGCGCTGAAGAACTGGGCGCTCAGGGCGCGGGCGTACGCGCGTAGCCAAGTTGCTTGTCACCGATCCGTAGACTTAGAGCCGTAGGCATGTAGCCGTACTGAGCGCTCATGGTGTGCGATAGCGTACAGCCGAGCGGAATACTTGGGCGCTCATAGCATGGGCGTAGACGTGTTGCCGAGTAGCTTGTCGCCGAGCCGTAGACTTGGAGCCATGGGCGTGTAGCCGTACCTGTCACTCATGGTGTGCGATAGCTTACAGCCGAGCGGAATACTTGGGCGCTCATAGCACGGGCATAGACGTGTCGCCGAGTGGTAGACTTGCAGGCATAGGCGTGTAGCCGAGTAGCTTGTCGCCGAGCCGTAGACTTGAAGCCATAGACGTGTAGCCGTACCGGGCGCTCATGGCGGGTGATAGCGTAGAGCCGAGCAGATTACTTGGACGCTCGTAGCACGGACGTAGGTGTGTAGCCGAGTGGCTTGTCACCGAGCCGTAGACTTGGAGCCGTAGGTGTGTAGTTGTACTGGGCGCTCATGGCCTGCGATGGCATACACCCGAGAGGAATACATGGGCGCTCGTAGCGCGAGCGTAGGCGTGTAGCCGAGTGGCGTGTTGCCGAGCCGTAGACTTGGAGCCATAGGTGTGCAGCCGAGTAGCTTGTCGCCGAGCCATAGACTTAGAGGCGTAGGAGTGTAGCCGAGTAGCTTGTCGCCGAGCCATAGACTTGGAGGCGTAAACATGCAGCCATACCGGGCGCTCGTGGCGCGCAATGGCATATAACCACGCTGAAGACATGGGCGCTCATGGCGCGGGCGCAGACGCGTAGCTGAGTAGCTTATCGCTGAGCCGTAGACTTGGAGCCGTAGGCGTGTAGCCGTACTGGGGGCTTGTGGCGTGTCATGGCGTACAGCCGAGTGGAAGACTTCGGTGCTCGTGGCGCGGGCATAGGCGTGTCGCCAAGTAGCGTGTCACCGAGCCGTAGACTTGTAGGCGTAGGCGTTCAGCCGAGTAGCTTATTGCCGAGCCATAGACTTAGCGGCGTGGGCGTGTAGCTGAGTAGCTTGTCGCCGAGCCATAAACTTGGAGGCGTAGGCGTGCAGCCATACCAGACGCTCGTGGCGCTCGATGGCGTACAGCCGAGCTAAAGACTTGGGCGCTCATAGCGCGGGCGTAGGCCTATCACCGAGTAGTTTGTCGCCGAGCCGTAGACATTTAGGAGTAGGCGTGTAGCTGTACCAGGTGCTTGTGGCACGCGATGGCGTACATCCGAGCTGAAGACTTGGGTACTCATAGCGCGAGCGTAGGCATGTAGCCGAGTAGCTTGTTGCTGAGCCGTACACTTGTAGCCGTAGGCGTGTAGACTTACCGGGTGCTCATGACGCGCGATAGCGTACAGCCGAGCGGAATACTTGGGCGCTCATAGCACGGGCGTAGACGTGTCGTTGAGTAGCTTGTCGTCGGGACATAGACTTTGTAGGCATAGGCTTGTAGCCGTACCAGGCGTTTGTGGCGCTATGGCGTACATCCGAGCTGAATACTTGGGCGCTCGTAACGCGAGCGTAGGCGTGTAGCCGATTGGCTTGTCGTCGAGACGTAAACTTGGTGCCATAGGTGTGTAACCGTATTGGGCGCTCGTGGCGCGCAATGGCGTAGAGCCAAGCTGTAGACTTGGTGGCGTAGGCGTATAGCCGAGTGGTGGAAGTAGTCGTTGTAGTCCCGATCAACACCGAGCAGCACACCCCGTGGTCGGCATCGAACAGCACGTGCTCGCCGAGGTCTCGCCCGTGGTCGGCGAAATAGACCGTACTCGTAAATAATCTCCACGCTGTTTGTGTGGCTTGACGAAAGTCGATGAAAGTCCTCGCTGGTCTTCAACGTCCCACGAGATGTGGTACGATCAATCCTCACGCCGTGGCTGGCAACGACGAGATTTATGAGCTCGCCGAAATTCGTGACCTGGACACGCAATCTGTTTTCAAACAAGCGTCACTGTCGCAACCGATCTCTGATTTAGGCGTTCTTGTATTTGTTGGAAAGATAACGAGATAAGCTTTCCAACGCATCTTGTTTCACCCCGAAACTCTTTGTGTGTCAACAACAAATCGCGACACAATTGATGTCCAGATTCTGAACGAAAACAGATCGCATCTTCTTCTCACGTTTGTCTCGCGGTTGATGAAGCCAGCGTTGCACGATGAACGCCATGATCGTCGAGTCCGAATTATTTGCTGCTGATGACGGTCACTTCTTTCTCCATCGGGTCCTTGCCATATCCGAGTCAAGATTCGAGCCCCCGAGCGCACTACTCATCGGTAGGCGGCGGCTCCCCAACACAACCGGGAGTCCGAGTGATGTGCTGTTGAATTCCCTCTGGGATCAGATCTTATCCGAGTCCGAAAGAGTGGATCATGATTTGTTGGTGAAGTCTCTCTCAGATCAAATATGAATAGGTGTCTAGGCCGGTCATTGCTGAAGTTTCCCTTAGATCGGATCTAATTCGAGTCCAAAGGCATGATCTTGACGAAGTTTGCTGGTGACGAAGTCGATGCTCCTGAAACAAAAGGCCTTGCCGAGGATGAAGGTGAATATAACTCAGTTAATCATTGTTGTAGTCATGGCCACCACCCGAGAATGTTCGATATGAGTCTCTCCGTATCCAAGTTGGGAATGAATCCATGCGTAAGTAGCAGCGGCGTTTCATAACCTGAACGGAAGCCCGAGCGAAGCGATGTCGATTCCTTCCCCAGATTGGATCATGTCCGAACCCGTGAAAGTGTTGTATAGGTCCTTGATTAAGTCCTCGCCGTATCCGAGTTGTGAATTGAGCCGTGCGGCACACCACTCAGGAGTAGGTGTTGGCGGCGTTCCTCAAATCGAACGGGTGTTGAATTATAGTGATGACTATGCTCTCTTTAGATCGGATCTGGTCTGAGTCCAAAAGAGCTACTTGGTTGTCGAGTACGTGTGGTTTGCTGCTGAAGGCATCCACCATCTTGAACTTGTTCTTGTTTAGATACTCTTCATATCCGAATTGAGAATCGAGCCCTACGCACTCGACCCGACAGAGAGTCTAGACGAAGCAATGTTGATGTACTACTCAGACTGGATCGGATCTGAGTGCGAAGAAGTGTTGGTCGTCGATTGTTTGGTGAAGCTCTTTGCTGATCCTTGATGTCCTTCTAGGTGGACCACGGCCTCTTCACGTGCCGGTTTTCTAGTGCTATTTTTTTTTTCTAGAATTTAGTTATTCTTGGCAACTTCAGGAAGGACCGTCGAGACAGAGAGCAAAAAGGGCCCACCTGGCAAGCCGCGCCAGAGAGCTGGCACCCATAGACTTTCTCGGCATCCAAGTCCTAGCGTCAAGACTGAGAGCCCCAAGCCTTCTTGGCAGGCCACGCAAAGGCTCTCTAGATGACCAGGCGCTAGCCATCGAGACACAGAATCTCAAGTCAACCTAATAGACCGCGTCTGATGGCCGGGGGGCTAGCACAATGGGGAGCTCTCCCTTTTGATGGCCACGAGTCATGAGGTAGAGCCATTATCATCAAGGACGAAGCCTCCGTACATGTGAAATGTTGACTACTCTCTTTTAGCCATCGAGAAAAGATTTCTCAACTGTCGGACCGTTGAGAATGGTTGTTTCTCTCGATCAAGCACCCACGATAACAATTTATCGATGGCCGGCTGTCAAGAGCTCTCTCTCATCTTTTTTTAGCTGATTCTCTCGACGGTCCTGGCCGTCTAGATTCATGTCACCTCCCGTAGTAGACAATCGAGAATGCTGTGTCGCCACGTTGCGTACTGTACTCTCCTAATCTCCATGTAGTGCGAACAGCGTGCACTAATCAGTCCACATATATGCACTCTAGTCTCAACTCTGAGTAAGCAGGCTCCTGCAAGCATTTAGAAAGCTTCGCCGAAGCTACCCTGCAGGCAGCTCCTGCGTGATGTGTGCAATGCATCGATCCTGCGATCGAATCCAGGTGGCCAAAGAAGCTGGAAAAAATTATTGAACGAAGTGTACGCGTGTGCGCGCCGGTGTGCGTGCGTCTATGAAGCTAATTATTAACCATGCATATCAGCATATATATACGTGCATCATGCATGTTGAAGGCTGCCGTGGCCGGCCGATATTTCAGAGCTCGCCAAGGACGATTATTCTTGTGTTGGGACGTGGAAAATATACACGTACAGCGCGGAACAGTATGGACCAGTACTGTGCGTCCGGTTCTGATGCTTGCCGTGATTGTTTGTTCAGCTGCACAATTCAGCAAGCTCCTCGCCGTCGGCAGGTAGGTAAATTAAGGCCATGGCCAACAGTAAACCATTTGTTATCTGAAATAGGATTGTAAATTTGTAATAGTGAAAAAAAGGTCGAAAGTAAAATATATATATATAAAATATTTATTGGGTCTATGAACCTTCGCATCAACCCCAACTTGATCAAAACAAACTTATACAATCGTCAAACTCTTAAAATGGATATGACCAGCCATTCATCAAATTGTGAGCGGTTTTATGGATGTGAAAGCATACATGGTTGGTTTTGCTTACATGAACAATGAGCTAGCCGTCACATCGATGCTTACATCAATTGCCACATTAGCCTTCTCTCTCTCCTCCCTTTCTCCCACGCTCCCTTCCCCTCATCTCTGCTCGCTGCTCTCCCTCATATTGCCACCACGTATAACTTCGTATAATGTATGCTATACGAAGTTATTACGCATCAGAGCCGGTTTTCTCCCTTTCTCTCTTTGGTGTGAAGCACCCCAACCTCCCCAGCTCCAACCGATAAGGACAGCGACGACCCTGACCTCTCCACCCATATTCGGCGTCGGCAACATCTCCTTCTGCCCATGGTATTGACCCACCATCTCAAGCAACGAGTGTCGCCGCCACCGCAGCTCAACCTCCATCATATATAGCATCGCCTCCACCATAGTACCAATCACCGGTGATCTCTGTGGACTATGGCGCATGATCCATGAATGAGGTGGAGGAGAAGGGCAGAGCCTCTCCTCTATTGCACCTGTCGGCCCTCTAGTCTCCTCGGCAGCACAAAAACTGAGGAGAAGATGGAGAGAGGCGGTACTAGCATGAGAGGAGGAAAGGGGTTGCACTAGATCTAGGAGGAGGATGTGACAACGGCGACCGTTGTGGTGAGGCGGTATCCAGCGTAGGAGGAGCAAGTGATGGCACGGAGGATCCGACAACGATGATGGTTGGTGCAGTGACAGTAGCGATTGGCGTGGGAGGACCGAGCGGCGGCGGTCTCCTCTATGAGAGGATCGAAAGAGAGAGAGGAGTGAAATGGAAGGAGAGAGATGACACGTGGAGTCCATATTTAAAAGTATTTTAAAAGGAAAAAACACATGTCTCTCTCTCTCCCCTTCCTCTTCCCTTTCTCTCTTTGGTGTGAAGCACCCCAACCTCCCTAGCTCCAACCGGTAAGGACAGCGATGACCCTGACCTCTCCACCCATATTCAGCGTCGGCAACATCTCCCTCTGCCCCATGGTATTGACCCACCATCTCCAGCAACGAGTGTCGCCGCCACCACAGCTCAAGCTCCATCATATATAGCATCGCCTCCACCACAGTACCTACGCCACTACAGCTCTTCCTCCACCATAGCCCAATCTCCGGTGATCTCTGTGGATTGTGGCGCATGATCCATGAATGAGGTGGAGGAGAAGGGCAGAGCCTCTCCTCTATTGCACCTGTCTGCCCTCTAGTCTCCTCGGCAGCACAAAAACTAAGGAGAAGATGGAGAGAGGCGGTACTAGCATGCGAGGAGGAAAGGGGTGGCACTAGATCTAGGAGGAGGATGTGACAACGGCGACCGTTGTGGTGAGGCGGTATCCAGCATAGGCGGAGCAAGTGATGGCACGAAGGATCCGACAACGATGATGGTTGGTGCAGTGACAGTAGCGATTGGCGTGGGAGGACCGAGCGGCGGCGGTCTCCTCTATGAGAGGATCGAAAGAGAGAGAGGAGTGAAATGGAAGGAGAGAGATGACACGTGGAGTCCATATTTAAAAGTATTTTAAAAGGAAAAAAACACATGTCATCCATAGTTGTGACACGTCTTTATATCTGTTCGTCCACACATGCAAAACCTGCCACATATACTACCAAGTCACAGGAAATTGCCTATTATGAACCAATTGTCTATATTTTAAAGTTCAAGGGCCATCTATATAACTCGGCTTTGGAGTTTAGGGACCAAACTAGTGTCAGGGCAAAAGTTCAGGTAACAAATAAATACTTTTCCTAAATTATGAGAGAGAGAGAGAGAGAGAGAGAGAGAGAGAGGATTTGCGAAATGGTCCCAACGTTTTTGGATAAGGAAAGGGTTTAGCCCATAAATAGTGCAAAAGGGTAACAAATTAAATGGGCACAAAAAGGGTATAGCATGGTCTTGCCTTGACAAGCTAGGGCAACACTGGTTGAATTCTATATTTAACTTTTTTTATTATTTAATTTTTTAAAAAAGAGTAAATTACATTGCTCTTCAAAAGTTGTATCAAAGTTTCACTTAGCCCTAAACATTAAAATCACTTTGTTGCCCTTGGAAGTTGGCATCGCTTGCACCACAACACCACATTTGTTAGGTCAACTGTTAAGTGATGAGATGTGGTAGCCGTAGTCATTGTTAACTGCTAATAAAGTTGCTGCCGCATAAACAATTTTTCAATCAGACGGTATCCATATCACCAGAAAAATAAAAAAAATGAAACCTTAGGAATATTTTTTAATAAAAAATTAAAAGTTTTGAAATTTTGAACTTGGAACTTAAATTGGAATTCAAATTCAAAAATCCCATTAGAAAATATTTTAAATTTTGTTATGTAAAAATCTCTTTTCACCGGAACTTAACCCATCCCTTTTTCTAAATAGCATGAATTATTTCCTAATAGACTAGGCATCACTCAATAGACACAACTTCACATACTCAAAGTAGGGTCCATCGATGTATTTGTTATCAGTTCTACAAAACCTGTCTAGCCTTACCTGTAAAATGGCAGATAATATAGTTGGGCGGAAATTTATGTCATTTCTATTCTAAATAACTCAAAGTTTTTCAATATCCCACATATCACACGGATATCGACAAAATAATCTCAATACTGCTGAGCTCTGTACAATCACCACGGTAACCTTGCTGGTGACTCACTTGCTCAAGCATTACTGAAAACTACGCACGCATTAAAAAGGACGACGGTACGCGTCGAACGCCCGATGGGATCGGATGATCCTATCCCGATAGCGCGCGCGCACGTAGTAAACGACAAAAAGATTGGACTTACCGCACCCCACCTGGTCGGACGCTTTTCTAACATTCATATTTTAAAAAATAAACATGACATTGATGTCAGTAGTGTTGAAACAAGAAAGATTTGTTCAATGACACATGAAGAAACATTTACAAACATGCTGAAACATGGGCACAACATGATCGATGAAATATGATAGACAAAACTGATGAAACATGCCATGTTCCAGCATGTTTCACTGTGTTTCTAAAGAAATCTCGGTACGCGTTCAACCACATGGTGTCATGCACAAAAAATCAGCAACTGCCACCTGCATGGGCCCCACCCACATGCAGATGCCCCTTTTCTCACGCTCTTTCCCTCATGTGGGCCCCTGCATGTAGAATCTCCGCGTGGGTCCCAATCTGCATGTGGTTCACGAGCTCATCGCCTCATGCGGGCTAAAGAGTTACGGGCCATGGCGTCCGATGCGGTCCAACGTCCGACGAGCAGCAATTTCATTGAAAAAATCTAAAACAACGCCCCGCACACAAAGAGAAAAATACCCGAAATAATCAACAGTTAAATAGAAATTAATAAAATAATCTATTAAAAAAATTACAAAAATAGCATTAGGTCCCGCCACCCCGCATGGCTGCCGCCACCCGGCATGGCGCGCGCGGAGCTGCCGCCACCGGGTGTGATAGCAGCAGCGCTGCTGCCGCCACCCCGCGCGGCAGCACCTCTGCGCACGCCGCTCGCATGCACACGCACAGCCCACACACACGCGCATGCAGCATGCACGCACAGCCCTCGCATGCATGCATATACACTGCACACACACACATGCATGCACTGGTGTTAGCTAGTCCCAGGCTCCCAGCTAGCCTCGATGGAGAAATTAAATATACGTGCTAGCTAGTCCCAGACTTCCCTACGTGACCACTAATAACTGTAACTAAGATTACATGACGTATATATCACTTAGATGGGCCATTAAAAATATGTGTGACCACTAATTAACCAGCGTAACTGTAGAAGTATTAGTATTATTATCATATTTATTTGAGTGAAGCTTTCGTATATACACGCACGTGCTTGCTCTCCGTTTTCCCGGAAAAATTGCTCAAATAATCAACAGTTAAATCGTATTTAATAAAATAATCTACTGTAAATAAAAATTATATTAGGCAAAATAAATAGTATGAGTTTTGATCTTATAGTGTGTATTTTAAAAACATATTTTAGAAACTTTAAGAAAATAGTGGCGAGCTATATCTATGACCTGCAAACATTGACTAGCTAAATTTTGGCCAAATGATATCGGATACAACATGAGTAAAAAATAACAAATTTTAACTCAATCAAACTAAAATAAACTAAACAAGCTATCAAAAAGCGCTATATTCATTGCGAAGCTGCACCTCTGTGCCACGTGTCACCACCGAGGATTAATATTTGCAAGTACTTTTTATATGATGTTAATTTTGTAGTTATCGATGATATATCATAAAAAAAATAATGGTCAAACTTCTACCACGAAGATATATTAATTGTATGTGTGTGCATGCAAAAATATAGGGAATGAATAGTAACATATATTCCAAGCATAGGGTACGAATAGTAACATATTTTCCAAGCATAGTAACATATTCGTTCTCTATATTTCCATCATCTCCAGCAGAGTCTCTATCTGTTGAGTGAATATTTTAAATATTGTATGACGAGATGATTTTTCAATTTATTTACATATTTTTATGAGAATTTTTTGAAATTATTGGATATATATATATATATATATATAATTGATTTTATAGGAAGAAGAAAGGAGGAAGAAAAAGAGAAAAAGAAAAAGAAGAAAGTGTTTAGCTATTAATATATATCTACTAAACTATTTTGATAATTGGATTGAATACATAAAAAATAAATACACGTACATATTCATCTATAAGAATGCTTTAGTAATATTACCGGATATTAATATTGTATTGTAATATAGTAATTAGTGGTCTTGCTCACGTTTACAAAAGTTAATAATTTGTGGCTGAAGGGATACCCTAAATTATCCTGCTTGATATTCCTTGAAAATACATGTATAAATGTTAACAAATAGCTTCTTGTTTTTTCCATTAAAATACAAGATCGGAAGCTAGCTAGCTATAGAGGATGGAATTTAGAGAAGCAAACCAACGGAACTTAAAAAGGCCGTAGTTCGATCATCATATGCACAAGCATATGATTAAGCTAAGCTCCTTTGGTGTACGTGGAAGAGAGGTTGGAATTGGTTGCTGATTAGCCTTGTTTGTTTCAGATTAAATTAAATTAAATTAAATTAAATGAAAGTTTATTATTTTTGTATAAGCCAAATGATGTAATGTTTTGTAGTTATTCTTGTGGGGTTTTAAATAGTACTTCTTAAAGTTTGTAAAATATTTTTTTCATAATTTTTTGAACTCGTTAAAACGTGTTTTGAGGAGATCACAACTTTGCTACAGTAAAACGCAACGCTACGTTAATCCGAAACAAACAAGGCCTTAGCGGAACAAACAACGCTACATTAAAGCCCTCTTTGATAGCTTGTTTAGTTTTTGTTGGGAAAATTTGACCATCTTTAAAAGTGGTATGAAAAGGCTAAATTAATTATTAGATTTTTTTTGAGATCTTTGATAAAAACCCTACAAAGTTATAAAAAAAATTATTTTCAAAAAATAAAGTAAATGGTGTATATAAAAATAACAAAAGTTGCAATCCCAATAAAAACTAAACTAAAACAAGCTATCAAAGAGGGCCTAAGGTAAGCTCCTTTGGTATACGTGGAAGAGACGTGCTGTGCTTGCTAGCTAGCCAGGGTAGCGGCAGGCTAGCTACTACCAGAGCAAGCATGCTACTACCAGCAGCATGCATTCATATCCTACTACCAGAACAAGCTAGCTACCCGGTGATGCCGCTTTTGCTACACCCGGCGCAGAGCATGCAGAAGCTACCCGGTGAAGCCGCTTTTGCCACACGGGGTGGCGGCGGCGGAAAAAACTTATATGGCATCTATGCCACAAGATGCATCTAGAGAGAGGCACGAGAGAGTTGGGGGGAAGCTAGAAAGTGAGAGGGGAAGCTAGAGAGAGGAGGAAAGAGATAGAGAGAGCAATAGATGTCACACTTGCTTGTATGGCATAGATGCCATAGAATTTTCTTCCGGCGGCAGCAGGCCGCTGCCACGCCCGGTGGCGGGACGGGTGGCGGCAGCTCTGCTGCTGTCACGCTCGGTGGCGGCAGCACTGCAGACGCCACGCCGGGTGGCGAGATCCAGTGCTATTTTTGTAATTTCTTTTCTCAGTGGATTATTTTATTATTTTTTTAACTGTTGATTATTTCGGTAATTTTTTCCACACAAAGTCACAAGTGGTTTCCTCGAATCCTACGGATTTTCTGGGATATCCTCGATTAACCAATCCGGGGCCTTCAAATTGTGGTTTATTCGCCATACAACAAGGAAAGTAGAGAAAAATCTAATAAATATTAAATTTAATATCCAAACAAATATCCGTCAGGCATGAATGTAGGAAAAATCAATAAATGTGACATCCTTTTAGAAAACGAGCTAGGATTGACTTGGATGGTGATGAACCGTATGATTTTGAATATTAGAGAGATGAAAAGTAAAAAGTGATTTTTGACCGTACTTTGGTAGATCTCCGGTCATAAGGATATTATTGCTAGTGTACGTGTGGTACTTATTTGTGAATCGATAAATTTTTAGAAATCAGGTTTGACGATAATCGATCTGTCGGAGTTTTGAGATAGAAATTATTGAAGATTTTAGAATGAAACTTTTAAGTATAGCTTTTTAAATAAATTATTTGAGTTATTATACATTTTATATGAATTTTAGTATTTTTCAAAAAATATTTATCAACCTTTAAAGAATTTCCCTATATAGAAAAGAATAGAAAAATGTTTAAAAAATGATATTATTGTAAGATGGCATTTTTATAATTTTATAAGGTAGCTTATTTGTTAATTTATCTTATAGAATTTTTCTAGAATTGTTGGAAGCATTTTACTATTTTTAATAAAATATAAAAACATTTTTACATAATAAAATGGAAATATATTTTAAATGGGAAAATGGGCGAACGGTGCTGCGTCGACCCAGTATCAAGCAGGGCTGGAAGCGCGCACAAGCTGACACGTGGGGCCTAGTGGCAGTAAGAGAGAGATAGAGAGTTGGCCGGGGATGGCAGACGGGTAGGGCCCGTTGGTTAGTGTTATAGAGAGGATGGGAAAGGGGATGGTCGGGGAGGACATCGTCGATAGTGTATGACAACTAGAAATGGCGAGTTAGTGCACGGGAAATGCGATTGGGTCATAGTGATGTTCATCATGGTCTCTGTGGGGTTCGGGGTGGGCAAAGTGGGTCCGATGACGAGGTTAGGATGGCGAAGAAGCTCTAGGGATTGTTGATGCTTGGGGATGACGGCATGAGCTTCACGACGTCGAGTAGGTGCTTCTTCCTCTTGGCGACATAGTCAAAGAAGGTCGAGAATCAAGATCAATGGGCGCGGCGGTTCGCCAGAGCAGAGGATGGAAGCAACACTGGAGATGCTCCGGAGTGGCAGAAAGGGTGAGGATGTTCGGGGAGAGGAGGGGAGCTTACGGTGTCACAAGGTCGGGAAAGGGCTTATTTATAGCCGAGTGTGGGCGGTGGTGACCGGAGCCGTGTCCGGCTTTAGAGGGAAAATCTGGTGAGCAATTTGATGGGCTTCGGCGGTGATTCTACGGCGGAGTGTAGCGGATATGGTTGGTGACATGGAGGGGAACAACGTAGAGATGGAACATTGGCGGAGGGTGCCCGCAGCAACTACGACATGCTTTTCCAATGGGCAGAAATGGCAGCACGATGGTGACGGATGTTTCCATGAAGGCGGCGCAGTAAGAGGAGGAAGGAAACGGTGGTGACCGTTGGATCTGAAGACGAACCTATGTGCATTGTTGAATTTCTTTAAACTGAAAGGGTATGGGAAGGGAAGACGTTGCCGATCAGGAGTTGTTGAATCGTGTCAGGATGATCACGGTCGTAGGCAGCCACTTGAAAAGCCCTATGGGTTGAGTCTTGGGTTGGATGGGTTATGTGGGCTGGGTGGCAAGAAATTGGAGACATGTCGTAGGCGTAAGCCAAAATAGGAAAGCGTACTCCGGAGGAATTTCCGTAAATGGAAAGGAGGGTTTAAAATGGACACTAAATTCTACAAAATGAATTAGGGCTTCCGAAATTCATAGAAAATTGTAGGATGCTCCAAAACATGTAAGATAAGATTCTAAAAATTCAAAAAATGAGGATTACTTAAAATATAGAATAATATCTGAGATATTATGGGATTTAATTCCTTGAAAAAATAGAAGATGATTTTTCCTTTAAGGGTTAATTTAACAAATGCTTTTAGAAAATGCTAAGAAAAGATAAGATGGCTCTAGGGACTTAAAATATGATTTTTCATAAAAAATGGTTATGCCAAAAATAGAAAATTTTGGGGTATGTTGTTGCTACAAAGGGGGGATGAACAAAATCGCCATGGAGTTCTTCTTCTAGCATGACTGAAAAGTTAATAACAAAATCGCTGCCGGGGCTTTGTTCTTTTTAGTGTTGAGTAAAGTTAAATTTTACTGTAGCAAAATTCGAGTCTTCGAAAAGGCCTTAGTGTGTTTTGCGTTGCTTAGTGTGTTTTGTATTCCTATTGTTGCGACAATCACTTTTTTTATTGCAACATTTTGTATGTTGGTTTGAGTTTGTATTGGTCGTATATGTCCTAGACGTAGAGGTCAAAATTATTCTATTTGCCTAAAAAAGTGCTAGTACTATAAGATATTCTGTTTATTTTCCATTATTTTGTACTTGTGTATTTTTATGTAGCCCACCTCTACACATTCTCCATCACACCTACAATGAGTTCAAGCTACCGCCGGAGAAACACCATTGTACCACCATAATATGATAAGTTTTCACACACAATTTTTTACTAAATTTTTAAACTCATAGTTATTTTGAATTTGAAATAGTCAATACTCTAGAGGCTTAAGAGAGAATAAAAATGTGCGAGTTAAATTAAAATTTCAACTGGCCAAACTAGGAAAACATTATGAAATTTATACTAATTATTGGGGGCCTAGCCCACCTAAGTCCGTTCTGTCTCTACATGCGCTTAGGGGGTGAAAATGGACCAAGTAGTATCCATTGCATATTCATATTCAATATACATGCTATTTGTGGGTATCCAACAGATACGGGCACCACCCTTTTCTCTTGTATACAGTAAAATATAGGATATCCACTACTCGACAGGTATGGATAGGACGAGGTACCCAAATAATAATCAATATTGAACACCCAGTTAAACAAAAATGGATCACAATGCATGTTTGACATTTTCCTTCCATCATGTTCAGAGCCTAAATTCTATCAACTTGCATCCAACCCAAAACCTAGCTAGCTGAGCCTGTCCACTCCTCTTACTGACACTGTCACACCACCCTCCTCACCAGCTCAACCCAGCGCCGCCCCTCACAAGATTCTTCAGTGTCGCCCGACCACCCCTCATTAGGGATTTGATCACGTAGAATAAGGTTGGATATCATTCCATCCATGTTCGTATCCGTATTTCTTTTACTATACAGTTTCGAATACGAATGTGTCGAATTTGAATACAAATTCGAATAATACTGAATAACATCAGTTACGAATACGGAGCATATATAGATCGCTTTAGATAAGGATACGAATATTGTTAGTCGAATAGTTAAAATTCAATTTCAAATATCTATTCCAAATTTTCGCAAAAAAGTGGTCGAAGTTTAAATTTAAAAGTGAAAAATTAGAAAGTCTGTACATGAATATTATTAAATTATTCTAGATTTAAAAATTCTAAAATTAAATTTAAAGTTGAGAAACTACCAATAAAAAATTCCATAAATACATTCAAAAAATTCAAGAAATACATTTTGATTATATCCATATTTTATATTTGGATATTATCCAGATAAAAACTTGGATATTCCTTATCCACCGAATAATCAGTGCTTCGTATTCATTTACATATCTACGTCAAATTATCCATATCGTTATCCGTAAAAGTAGTCAAATATCAATAAAACTATCCAATTCACTATCCGATCAATTCAGTCGATCGGTCGGCCAGATAATATCCGTACCATTTGCACTCCTACCCGGCATTGTCCCCCTTGGTGCCCCTACTCACAACCCCACGCGCGCGCCCACACCCTTCCCCGGTCACCACATCTCAGGGTTATTTTTTTGGCCCGTGAAAATTGATTTTCACCAACTTGGTCAAAAAGTTCAGTTTTGCATAAAACTTGCACAAACATATAAAAAAGAGTTATAATCTATATTATATAGCAAAGTATGTGTTAACCGTTGACGTGGATACTACATGACAGCTGAAAAATGACATGGCAACACACAAGGCTACTTACTGATGAAAAATTCATAAAAATTAGAAACAATTTTAAAAAATCATATAAATTCATAAAAAAATAGAAAAATTCAAAAAAGCATGAAAATTCAAAGAAAATCCAAAAGAATAAAAATACAATAATAAAAAATGGGAAAAAAATCATACAAATTTATAAAAAATAGAAAATAGAAAACTCAAGTTTAGGGGGTCAAATGAGAATCGCTGCAAGTTCAGGGAGAAACAGTGCAATTTTCTTTATTATTTTATTTCAATATTAGGATCACTGCTAGATGGTAATGTACAAAATCTAGGCCAATCTAGTATAGTGAAGTATGTGTTACGCTTTGAGACTTGCCAATCTAGCGCTAAACAAATCTACAGTAATTGCCTGATAGGGTGGCCACATCGCCTCGTCGATTCACAGCAGTTTGATCGCGACTGGCAGGGAGATCCGAGCGTCCATTTATTCTCACATATAAAACAACATCTTTCGCACAACTTGAGCAAGGTGGGCGCCTTGCCCAGTTGGCTACCCGAGCTAGCTCTTAGTGCAGACACCAGAGTTCGATTCCGGCGTGCGCTACCTATTTTTTTCTTTTTGCCTCCTATTTGTCTAGCACTCTCTTATTTACTATAAAAAAATTAATCTACAAGAGAAGAAAAGGGCTGCTTTGCTCTATTCTATATACAAAGCGCTAGACAAATCTACGGTACATGCTTGATAGGCCCGTCGATTCGCGGTAGGCAAAGAGATTCAAGCGTTCATTTATTCTCACATATAAAACGATTTCTTTCGAACAACCTCGAGCCTATTTGTCTAGCGCCCTCTTATTTACTATAAAAGATTAATCTACAAGAGAAGAAAAGGGCTGCCTTGCTCTATTTCTATATACAAAGCGCTAGACAATTCTACGGTGCATGCTTGACAGGCCCGTCGATTCGCGGCCGGCAGGGAGATTCGAGCGTTCATTTATTATCACATATAAAACGATTTCTTTCGAACAACCTCGAGCAAGGCGAGCGCCTTGCCCGATTTGCTAGCCGAGCTAGCTCTCAAACCGGAGTTCGATTCCCACGTGCGCTTCCTATTTTTTGTGTTTGCCTCCTAGTTGTCCACGCCCGCTTATTTATTTTTTATGTTTGCCTCCTAGTTGTCCAGCGCCCGCTTATTTACTATAAAAAATTCACCTATAAGAGAAGAAAATAGCTGCGTTGCTCTGTTCTGTATACAAAGCGCTGGAAAAATCTATAGTAATTGCCTGATAGGGTGGCCACGTCGCCTGTCGATTCGCGTCCGTTTGATCTTGACTGGCAGGGAGATCCGAGTGTCCATTTATTCTCACATATAAAACGATTTCTTTCACACAACCTCGAGCAATGTGGCCGTCTTCCCGGTTGGCTAGCCGAGCTAGCTCTAAGACCGAAGACAAGAGTTCGATTCCACATGCACCGCCTATTTTTTGTGTTTGCATCCTATTTGTCCAGCGCCCGCTTACTTACTATAAAAAATTCACAAATAAGAGAAGAAAATGGATGCCTTTGTCAAACGCCCGCTTATTTACTATAAAAAAATTTACATAAAGAAGAAGAAAACGGCTACCTTGCTCTATTCTTTATACAAAACGTTAGACAAATCGACAGTACTTGCCAAACAAGGCGGCCATGTCATCCCTTCGATTCGCGGCCGTTTGATCAAGACCGGCAGGCAGATGCGAGCGTTCATTTATTCTTACATATAAAATGATTTCTTTCGCACAACCACGAGCAAGGTGGGCGCGTTGCCCGGTTGGCTAGTCGAGCTAGCTCTCAGACTGGAGACCAGAGTTCAGAGCTCGATTCCTATGTGCGCCGCCTATTTTTTTTGTTTGCCTCCTATTTGTCCCGTGCCTGCTTATTTACTATAAAAAAATTCACATACAACAGAAGAAAACGGCTGCCTTGCTCTGCTCTATACTATATACAATGGGCTATACTATATACAATGGATTTGACAAAATTTACGGTGCTTGCATGGGCTATACTATATACAATGGATTTGACAAAATCTACGGTGCTTGCGTAGGCTAATACTATATACAATGGATTTGACAAAATCTACGGTGCTTGCCTGACAGTGAAATATGGCCACATTGCCCCGTCGATTTGCGCCGTTTGATCGCGACCGGCAGCGAGATCGGAGCGTCCATTTATTCTCAAATATAAAACGATTTCTTTCGCACAACCTCGAGCAAGGAGCTAGCTCTCAGACAAGAAACCAGAGTTCGATTCCAGCGTGTGCCGCCTATTTTTTTTTGTGTTTGCCTCCTATTTGTCTAGCGACCGCTTATTTATTATAAAATAATTCACCTACAACAGAAGAAAACGGATGCATTGCTCCCGCTTATTTACTATAAAATAATTCTCCTACAACAGAAGAAAACGGCTGCCTTGCTCTATTCTATATACAAAGCGCTAGACAAATCTACAGTACTTGCTTGACAGGGTGGCCATGTCGCCCATCGATTCGCGGCCGTTTGATCGTGACTGACAAGGAGATCCGAGCGTCCTTTTATTCTCACATACAAAATGATTTCTTTCGCACAACCTCTAGCACGGCGGGCGCCTTGCTGGGTTGGATAGCCGAGCAAGCTCTTAGATCGGAGACCAGAGTTCGATTCCCACGTGTGCCGCATATTTTTTGTGTTTGCCTCCTATTTGTCTAGCACCTGCTTATTTACTACTAAAAAGTTAATCTACAAGTGAAGAAAAGGGTTGTCATGCTCTATTCTATATACAAAGTGCTAGACAAATCTACAGTACTTGCCTGACAGGGTGGCCACGTCGCTCCGTCGATTCGCAGCCGTTTGACCGCGACTGGCAGGGAGATCCGAGTGTCCATTTATTCTGACATATAAAACAATTTTTTTCGCACAACCACGAGCAAGGTGGGCGCCTTGCCCAGTTGGCTAGCCAAGCTAGCTCTCAGACCGGAGTTTGATACCCGCGTGCGCCGCCTATTTTTTGTGTTTGCCACCTAGTTTCCAGCGTCCGCTTATTTATTTTTTATGTTTGCCTCTTAGTTGTCCAGCTCCCGCTTATTTACTATAAAAAATTCACCTACAAGAGAAGAAAACGTCTGCCTTACTCTATTCTATATACAGAGCTCTAGACAAATCTACAATGCTTGCCTAACAGAGTGGCCACGTCGCCCCGTCGATTCGCGGCCGTTTGATCTCGACTGGCAAGGAGATCCGAGTGTCCATTTATTCTCACATATAAAACAATTTTCTTCGCACAACCTCGAGCAAGGTGGGCGCCTTTCCTGGTTGGCTAGCCGAGCTAGCTATCAAACCGGACTTTGATTCCCGCATGCGCCGCCTATTTTTTGTGTTTGCCACCTAGTTGCCCAACGTCCGCTTATTTATTTTTTATGTTTGCCTCCTAGTTGTCCAGCTCCCGCTTATTTACTATAAAAAAATTCACATACAAGAGAATAAAACGACTACCTTGCTCTATTCTATATACTAAGCGCAAGACAAATCTACAGTACTTGTCTGACAGGGTGGCCATGTCACCCCATCGATTTGTGGCCGTTTGATCGTGACCGGCAGGGAGATCCGAGCGTCCATTTATTCTCACATATAAAACGAATTCTTTCACACAACCTTGAGCAAGGCGGGCGCCTTGCCATGATGGCTAGCCAAGCACCCTCTCAGACCAGAGACCTGAGTTCGATTCCCGTGTGCGCCGCCTATTTTTTGTGTTTGCCTCCTAGTTGTCCAGCGCCTGCTTATTTACTATAAAAAAATTCACCTACAAGAGAAGAAAACATCTGCCTTGCTCTATTCTATATACAGAGCTATAGATAAATAAAAAATGGTTGCCTGTCAATGTGGCCACGTCGCCGCGTCGATTCGTGGCCGTTTGATCGCGACTGGCAGGGAGATCCGTGTGTCCATTTATTCTCACATATAAAACGATTTTTTTCGCACAACCTCAAGCAAGGTGGGCGTCATGCCCGGTTGGCTAGCCAAGCTAGCTCTCGGACCGGAGTTTGATTTCCGCGTGCGCCGCCTATTTTTTGTGTTTGCCTCCTAGTTGTCCAGCGTCCGCTTATTTATTTTTTATGTTTGCCTCCTAGTTGTCCAGCGCCCGCTTATTTACTATAAAAAATTCACCTACAAGAGAAGAAAACGGCTACGTTGCTCTGTTCTATATACAAAGCGCAAGACAAATCTATAGTACTTGCTGGACAGGGTGGCCACGTCGCCCCGTCGATTCGGGTCCGTTTGATCGCGACCGGCAGGAAGATCCGAGCGTCCATTTATTCTCACAAATAAAGCAATTTCTTTCACACAACCGCGAGCAAGGTGGGTATCTTCCCGGTTGGCTAGCCGAGCTAGCTCTCAGACTGGAGACCAGAGTTCGAATCCTAATTGTGCATACAGTACTAGTCCCAGAAGATTATGGCTAGCACACACAATTTAACAATAATGGTACATTGCCTTCGAGTTACATTATTACAACATAGGGGACTAAGCGTCCCACAGGAAGTCACAATTTAAAACATCAAGCACGGCACGCAGCCCAAGATACAGAGTTACACACACGGTAACGCAGGAGCCCAACATGGCACGATTTATTCTAGTAGCTAGACTATTCCACAGGCAACGCGGCAGGCAGGACACAACCCTACTCTTCGTCCTCGAAGTCCTCCTCCTCCTCGTAGTCCTGATCCTCCTCGGATGGCGAGTCGAAGGGAGCTTCCTCGGCTGTTGAAATTTTTGGAAGAGGGGAAGGAGAAATAGGGGTGAGTACAAAGGTACTCAGCAAGTCGAGGATATATGCAGATGGGGTTTAGTACAAATGGATGGCTTGGGCAGTTTTGCGGAAATTGCAGTTATTAGCCTAGTTTTGACAAAGCGATTTAGAAACATTGAATCTCCATATTTTCTTTGGGCTTTTCGCAAACGGTTCTCGCCACTTGGCCTCAGTGCCATAGCAAGAACAAAATCCTTTCTTCTTTTCTTTTCTCAAAACCGGCTAGGTCCATTCCGCGCGACACTTTCCGATAGGCCGTTACCCATTTCGGAATATCACCGGTGGCCCCTAGCTCAAACGAAATCCTTCTCAAATTCTTACTCATCTCAAAGCTTTTGTTCAAAACCCTTTTTCTAAATTGGTTTTAAAATGAAGGAGCTACCATATAATCAGTCCCTTCGCGCGCTCATAACCGCGAGCACGGCTATCATGACAGTTTTAACTCTGCAGAGTGGGTACGCTTTACCCTCGAGAGGCTACGCACCCATACGATGTTTCGCCACAAGACCATCAACCACGAGGGCCAACGATCGGGCCCGTCCCATACCAGGGCTCGAGGTCGTACTGTTATGGCTCAGTTCATAGGATCATAGGATGAGCAGTCCTTAGACTAGGGAGAGTTGATATTTTAGCCCAGTTTTCAAAACCGGTGCCACACTGCACCAACTGCCAAAATATCTCCCTAGTCGGAAAGATTTTGGGGTAAGAGGAAAATCATTTCCTATCAAGCATCACCCTTGATGCGCTATCTTTAAATCACCCTTTTTCCCAAACATTTCTCAACAATATTCTCATTTCACACAAATGATTGAATCATTCCGCATAAATGATTTTAAGCATTTATCCTACCACAACGAGTATATAAAGATGAGCAATTCGTAGTTTAGCCTTAGGTTTAATCCTACCATATCTCTTATCTTTCTATTCGGCATAATATCTAAGTCTAGTAAATACGACATTTATCCTCTTTAAACTAGCATGCATATTTTCAAGTCTAGTAAACATTTTCTAAATAACCAAAAATGGCTTCACGATATGATCGAAGGGGGACTTGCCTTGGTCAGCAGACGGGTAGGAGCAACCGGCGGCGTTGGACGGGTCTAACCACGCGGACAACACATACAAGATAATACAACCATCCATCAGACAGGAAAACATTTATATGCAATTTTTGGTTTGAAAATCATGCACGAAATAAATATGCATGGAAATGCGATGCATGCACAACTATTTTATATTTTTATATTTTTATTAAATCAAGTGTATGCATCAAAATAATATTTTCCTCATTTTTCTAAGGTTTTTTGGAAATCATTCGCTATTTGCTAGTTAATGCAAAATGATTAGTTTAATTTTTATTGTTATAGGTATTAATATAAATAGAGAGTTAATAAATGTTTGGATTATATTTATGTGTGCGCTTTGAACTCAGGAAAGCGTATTCTGCTCAAATACGTTTCCACTCATCAGAGCCACCCAACTATACAAGCTAGCACTAATCTCAAAGCACTTCTTCTTCTAGCTCTAGCTAGTCCCTTGCAAGCACACAGCACGCACACAGACAACTCCATTGGAGCTAACTGGAGCTCGGCTAGCCGGCTGTGGCGACCTCCGTTCGACAAACCGACTGCAAAAATGGATTCCTCTCGACTCAGCGCTTCCAAAGGACCCTATAGCCACTGATCCGCCGACCGCGCACGACGCACGTATTTTTATACATAACTACAGTACACGTTCTAAACTAGCTCGCATGGCTTCCATGGGAGCTCTAGCTCAACATGGCACACGCAGGGGAGACTACGGCCACCCCGGGATCATCTTCCCAAGCTCATGCGCACCTAGAGATGTGCAGAAGCTTACCGAGGCGACGACGAACTGAGCGCAGCTTCTTTTTAACTTGATGGTTCTTCGGGTTCCTTCGACGCTGCAATATGGAGGATGAAAGGAAGCGAGTGAGAAAGCGACGAAGAAATGGCCGAAGGCCAGGGAACAGAGCAGAGCTCACCGAGGAGAAACACGGGCACGGCAGGACACTGGGAAAGGAGAAGTAGGAGCACAGAGCTTTATAGCTGAGAAGGGCACGGCGAGCGTCGGACTTTACTCCGACGGATGGCACAGCGCGCGGAGGCAACGAAAGACAGGTGCTATTGCACAATAGCAGCGGCGACAAGACGGCGAGGTCAGGGCGCTTGGCGTGGCGTGGCGGCGAGAGGAAGTCGTGGCGTGGTCTAGATGCGCCGACGACGCACGCGGGGGTTGCGGGGAGTAACTCGCAAAGGACAGCTGAGTTACGGAGCGATAAGCTTGCGGTGCAGAGGGAGAGAAGAGAGTTTTCTAATTCTTTTCCGGTTTTGCTTTTCTCTTTTCTTCTTTCTAAATAATTATTCAAAGGGCAAATATTAAATAGGTTTTGACAAATTCACAAGGGTTTGAAAGTTTCTAAATGTACCCATGAAAATATTTATACCTTTAAAAATTAATGACCCAACCCATTTTCAAAACGGTTACATGCAATGATGATGCCATGATGTTTTTCAACACTTAAATAGTTTAATATTTTAATTATGCATTTTAATGAAATTATTAACGTGCCAAATTTGGTTTTGAAAATTTGGGATGTTACAAGCTAGCTACCTGCTGGTCGATTGTTGGGCTGCTCGGATTGGCATTTGGCTGAGATTTATATGTTGATTGTGATTAACCTCCCTAACTGCTTATCATTAGGAGGATAAAAGAAACGGTGTTTGTTGCTTACTTGCTAAACTGTTGGGCGCCATGTCTCTGTAGTTTAGACTTTATAGGAAGTTGATTTGTTTTAAGGAGGATACAAACGGCACGGCAGGCAGAAGGGAAGGAATCAATATGTATTTAATTAGGCTAACAGACGCGCCCTGGCGCCTTGGCAATTTTTTCTTGTTCTGAGCTGTACATAATGGATGTCTCATAGCTGATGAACACACAAATTTTAAACCAAGCATTGTATGGCACAAAAAGCAAGTAATTTTATTGGTATGTTCAATATGGTTGTTCTGAAAACTAGACCGGTCTTGCCAAAAAAAATTGGCTTTACTATAATTGCTACTCTAATTTACTATAATAAAAAAATCATAGTAAAGCTATTTGTAAAAAAAATAGATTTGATGAAGTTAATTTTTTCTGTGAAATGGTTTACTATAGTAGGGAAGCAACATTTACTCCTTTAAGAGATTTATCATTTGGTACGAAGATTCTCTTTTTGAACCAGAGTACTCCTTCATCCATGGAAAAATCGGGTGCCTTATTCTTTTTAAGCTTCTCTTTAATTTCAAGAACTTCATCATCACCTTTCTGGGCTTCTTTAATTTGATTCATTAAGGTGGGTTGTAATTCAAGCATATTTATTTGGCCTACCTCAACCATTTCCAAGTTGAGGTCGGATAATTCTTCATGTAGTTCAGGTTGATCTTCTTTAAGCATGAGATGATTGCAACTGGAGCGCCGGCTTAAGGCATCAGCCACCACATTGGCCTTACCAGGATGATAATGGATTCCCACATCATAGTCCTTGATTAATTCCAACCATCTTCTTTGTCTTAGATTAAGATCAGGTTGAGTGAATATATATTTGAGACTTTTGTGATCGGTGAATATTTCGGTTCTATTGCCAATTAAATAGTGTCTCCAGATTTTTAGAGCGTGAACCACAGCGGCTAGCTCAAGATCATGAGTGGGATAATTCTGCTCATGAGGTTTGAGTTGTCTTGATGCGTAAGCAACAATTCTCCTTTCTTGCATCAGCACGCAACCTAGGCCTTGCCTAGATGCATCGCAAAATACCTCAAAATCCTTATGAACATCAGGCAAGATCAACACCGGAGCGGAAGTTAATAGCCTTTTCAACTCTTGAAAACTAGCTTCACACTTATCATTCCACTCAAATTTATTTTCCTTTTTAAGAAGATTTGTCAAAGGACGAGAGATTTTCGAAAAATTTTCAATGAACCGGCGGTAATATCCCGCCAATCCAAGAAAACTTCTCACTTGCTTCACAGATTTTGGTTGTTTCCACTCAACAACCGCGGTGACTTTTTCCGGGTCCACTGCAACACCTCCGGCTGATATCACATGACCAAGGAAAATCACTTCCTTCATCCAGAACTCGCACTTGCTCAGCTTGGCATATAACTGATTTTCTCTTAACCTCTCCAAAACCTTTCTAAGATGAATTTCATGCTCCTCTTCCGATTTAGAAAAGATTAGAATATCATCGATGAATACCACCACAAACTTGTCCAGAAAATCCATGAACACTTTATTCATTAGATTCATGAAATATGGCGAAGCGTTGGTAAGTCCAAACGACATCACCGTGAACTCATAGAGGCCATATCTTGTGGTGAAAGCTGTTTTTGGAATGTCGGTATCTTTAATTTTTATTTGGTGGTAACCAGACCTCAGGTCGATTTTTGAGAAGATACAAGCTCCTTTCATTTGATCAAACAGATCATCAATTCTGGGAAGAGGGTATTTATTCTTAATTGTTACTTCATTTAGAGATCGATAGTCTATGCACATGCGAAGAGATCCGTCTTTCTTTTTGACGAAGATCACGGGTGCTCCCCAAGGGGAAACACTTGGTCGGATAAATCCTTTTTCTTGCAATTCGACAATTTGTTTCTTCAATTCAGCCATTAGATTGGCAGATAGGCGATAAGGTCTTTGGGAGATAGGACCAGTGCCAGGGACCAGGTTTATCACAAATTCAATTTCCCGATCAGGGGGCATTCCAGGCAGCTCGTCCGGGAACACATCGGGGAAATCCTTTACCACAGCTATGGTTTTCAAGGAAGAGGCCTCCAACTTATTGAGGGTGATTAGATCAGAGGGGAAAGGATTTGCGATGAATTGGACCTCCTGTCCAACATTATTAATTAATTTTACTGTTTTGGTGGCACAGTCTATTTGACCTTTGTTTTTGGTTAACCAATCCATACCCAGAATCACTTCAATTCCTCTTGAGTTTATAACCACCAAGTCTGCCAAGAACTCGGTGTCTTGAATTTTTAGCTCAACCCCGGGGCACATCAAGGTGGACCTCATGATTTTTCCCGGGGATTTAATTAGCATTGGATTATTTAGTGCATCAGTTTTTAACTCATGATTTTTGACAAAAGATGCTGAGATGAATGAATGCGTTGCACCAGAATCGAAAAGAGCAGTAGCAGGCATTGCACTTATGAAAAACTTACCCATCACCACATTGGGATCGGCATGGGCGTCCTCAGCAGTGACGTGGTTCACACGCCCACGTCCAATAGCAGGAGCAGATCTTGCAGGTTGGAAGTTCCCGCGACCCATCCCATAAGACAGGAGTCGCGGAGCAGCAGGCTTCCCTTGAGGCTCAGGATTTTTATTGGGACACGAGCTGGCATAGTGACCCAACTGCTGACAAGAAAAGCACTTTATGGTGGAGATATCTTTCTTTTGAGGGGAGGAGACTTGGGTGCGAACTGGTGGAGGTGGTAGAGGAGCAGGTCGCGACTGGACCCACTGAGTGCGAGGGCGAGGAGGGATGACATGCCCACGATCACGAGAGCGCTTGATCTTGAAACGAGAACTTCCAGAGGAATGGCTATCCTCATGGGCCCTCTTCTTCTTTCGGGCAGCCAGGCACTGGCGACGGTTTTCCTCTTGCTTAACCGCTCGGGCAAACATTTGCTTGAAAGTGCGGAATTCAGAGGAGTCAATCAAGGCACGTATCTCAGGGTCCATGCCTTTCTTGAAGAAATATATCTTATCAGCATCGCTCCTCACGTCCCTTGGAACATATCGAGCCAAGAGTGTGAATTTGGTGAGGTACTCCTGCAGGGTCATGCTTCCTTGCACGAGGGAGTGGAATTCAATTCTCTTAGCCTCCTTAACACTGTCAGGAACATAATTCTCTTCAAAGGCCTCAACGAACTCAGCCCACTCAATAGCATCAGGGTTATCATGGGCCTCACAGAACGTGTCCCACCAAGCAGCAGCAACTCCAGTGAGCTGATGTGTTGCGAGCTGAACACTCTCAACCTCACCACATTGGAACATGATGAGCTTTTTCTCGATCTCCTTTAACCAATCCGCTGCTTCCAGAGAGTCAGCGGAGCCAGCATACTTAGGGGGATTGGCCCTAAGGAAGTCATTGATACGGGAACGAAAGGGAGGTGGAGCTGGTGTATGAGCAGGAGAGGGAGCTGGGGCAGGAAGATGATTCCGCTCTTGAACCAAGTCGCGGATCATTTGGTATTGCATTTGCATGATTTCTCGGGTGGTGGGTTCTTCAGGAGGTGGTGGTGGAAGATGGTGGGTGGACTCGGCTTGATGCTCGGGAGAATTTTCGTGGTGGGATCTTGGTTGGGAATTTTGTGGAGGAGCTGGCAGAGGAACAGGAGCAGGAGGAGGTCCTCCAACAAGGTTGATCCATGCGCACTGAGCGATCTTGCTCACGAGGTTGGTGCGAAGCACTTGCTCGGCTTGGGGCACTTCCATGACCTCGGCCCCGGGCAACATCCCTTCTTCCAGCCACTCGAGCGATCACCATCTGATAGATAGGAGAGGAACGAGATAAGCATAAGGGGGATTACGTTTTCATCCAAAACATGATTTTAAATATGCAATTTGGCATCAAACAAATACACAACTTAATTAGCTTTATAGATATACAATCAAAGGATGCGTACCACAGTAGGCCGGTACGTCAATCCATGCATACGTGCTAGCTACGATACAGGGTACACAACTGGCGCCGGAACACTAATAGGACTGGGTCCACAGGACCCACCAGGTAATTGCTATCCAGAGAAGGATGGTTACCACGGTGATCCAGAGCGGGAAGTGCCTCATCTCCTCGAGGAACAACCGGAGCTCGCTCGGCTCGGGCCGAGGACTCGGACTCGGCGAACAATGAGGACTCGGAGAGCGGCGAGGGCTCGCGGAACGGCGAGGACTCGGAGAGCGGATCTCCGGCATCCTCCTCATCGCGGCTGGAGAAGCAGCACGGGCACGGCAGGGAGACGGGGCGGCAACACCGGCGGGGTGGCCACTTAAAATAGCCGGCCGGACGATTTTGAAACGGCGCGGCGGCAGGGCAACGGGAGGAAGGAAAAGGGGGTCGGCTAACACGCAGTGCGAGGCGGAGAGGTAAATTAAAAGAATATACAGGAAGGGTGCAACACTACGAGCCTACATCTGCTCGTAGTCGGACTTAAAGACGACCTCAGCGGGTTCTTCGTCTTCTTCGTCCTTGTCTATGGGTACGGCAAAGGCCCAGCTAGGCGGCGGGGACCGGGTAGCAAGTGGGGTGAGCTGATGCTCAGCAAGAGTGGGAGGAGGTACAATGATACCTGACGGACCCAGGTTGAGCCTAAGGTCCCCAGGGGTAAGGCAAAAAGAGCACAGGAGTTGGTCTGCAGGATCCTCCGGCATGGGATCGGTGGAGGTACCAACGTCCTTCATGTCAACAGGAGGGTAAGTAGGGGTCTCAGAAGAAGAAGCCGTGGCAGCAACAGCCGCATCACGACGACGCTCCTTCTCGCGCTCTAGCTGGCGGATCCTTTTGCGAAGCGCGGCCCTCTCCAAAAGGTTGCGAGAATCGCGCTTCTTGAGCTCGCGGTTCTCCTTCCGGACTTGCTCCATTTGGCGGTTGGTCTCGTAGGAGGCATACAGCTCTCGGCGGGTGAGAGTGTAGGCGTCGTCAAGAGACTTGACGAGCTCAGCGAGATGGAAGATAGTCGGGTCGATCTCGCCTTCGGCCGAAGGAGCGTGACCGAATAGCTCATTTGACAGGCGAGCAGGGAAGTAGCGGAACGGTGTGCGGCGCAGTTCGCGAGCGAACAGGCTGCAGACTCGGTGTATAGCCAGGTGAGCGACGTCTTGGATGGCGTCTGAACAGTTGACTCGAGTGGTGGTGAAGCGAAGATCTCCTCGGGTGAACGACTGACCCGCGGGAGCAATAGTAACAGCCACCACCCAACACTCGCGCCCACGGCGAGTGGTCACGGCCCCATGGAAGGTGGGGTCGCTAAAGCCAAGGGTGCCCAGCAGCAGCAGTACCTGGCGCACAAAACCTCCATAAGAGAGTCCAAAAGTAGAGGTGAACTCCGGCATCTACAATTTTTTGGCAAAAATAGTGTAAGTTACGAAAATGTATAGCAAAGTTTACAGGGAAATTTTAAAATTCCATCTTCGAAAATATTAGGTCTCATTTTTTACAGGCTACGTCCTAAAGCCAGTCGGCTCTGATACCACTTTTGTCAGGACCCAGTCTAATTGACCGAATCCTAATTGTGCATATAGTACTAGTCCCAAAAGATCATGGCTAGCACACACAATTCAACAATAATGGTACATTGCCTTCGAGTTAGATTATTACAACATAGGGGACTAAGCGTCCCACAGGAAGTCGCACACAGGCCAAGATACAGAGTTACACACACGGTGACACAAGAGTCCAACATGGCACGATTTATTCTAGTAGCTAGACAATTCCACAGGCAAAGCGGCAGGAAGGACACAACCCTGCTCCTCGTCCTCGAAGTCCTCCTCCTCGAAGTCCGGGTCCTCCTCGGATGGCGAGTCGTAGGGCGCCTCCTCGACTGTTGAAATTATTGGAAGAGGGGAAGGAGAAATAGGGGTGAGTACAAAGGTACTCAGCAAGTCGAGGATATATGCAGATGGGGTTTAGTACCAATGGATGGCTTGGGTAGTTTTTGCGAAAATGCATTTTTGGTTCTTTTCCTAGTTTTATAAAAGCACTTCTAAGAAAACAGTAAACTCAGATATTTATCTTTTGGGGCTAGTTCTCAAAATACTCTCGCCATTCGGCCTCATGCCCTAGCGAGTTTCTTCCTCAGTCTCTTCCCGTTATGGGGAATAACTTGGAACAAAGGGTAGGTCGAAACCACGCAAGCTCTTCATGATAGGCCGAACGCAATTCATGAGGCAAGCCGGTAGTACCTGTCTCAAGATCAAAGCTCTTTCTCAACAACTTTTACCGTAATAACTTCGTATAGCATACATTATACGAAGTTATACGATTTAGAGCATCGATGAACACCACCAGAAACTTATCCAGAAAATCCATGAAAATTCCTCCGTGTGTTTTTCTTTTCCAAATCTTATGCAGGTTTTTCTTGCGGGTTTTGAGCAAATGGAACATTTCATTATGCAGGAACAAAAGTTATATAGTGTTAGGATTTACGACACCTGCAGAAGACACGACGTTTGGTAACACAGTTTAACAACCTCGCTTTGATACCACTTGTTAGAGTCTGTTGTGATCCTTCCATCTCATGGCTCGCCAGCGATCAGGCCCAACTACAGTCACAACTCACAACCAAGGTCTAGGTGTTGGTCTCGGGAAAAGCTGGATCGTTGGCGAGCCATGAAATGGCAGGATCGCAGTGGGCTCTAACACATAGAAACTTCCCGCATAGTATCTGGTTTGGATGAATTTTGGTCAAATTTTAATGTACTTATTGTTCTTTTATTGGACCCCTCTTATGTAGTCTTTTATAATTTGGAGGCTTTGATGCATTTAAACACAAGATAAAAAATATTACCTTCTGCTGTCATGCTTGAAAATGATTTTTTTGGTACTGTTTGTTCTTTATTGTATGTAGAGAAACCTCATTATATGTACCATTAGCACGTACTCCTAGCCTTTTAAACCACTACTAGAGAATTGCCTATCACTACCGGTATGTCAAAACCACACAAAGGATACAACACATAGATGACAGTTTGGCTGGACCCATCACTAAAAGAAACATTAGTAACGGGTCTTGTATGGACCATCATTTATGTAGTCTCGGGTTGGCACCGCCTATAAGGTACCTACGACAGGTTACAAGTGTCTGGTGTTAATTGAACCCGTCACTTGTTACAATAGCGACGGTTCGAAGCATGGCCCGTTACCTTTACCTTTGTTAGCCACCTTGGTAATGGGTTAATTTACTCAAGCCAATAATAAGTAATGGGTCTAGACTCGACCCATCACTAGTTTTACCGAATTGGTGACGGCTCTACTTGAGATTTGTCACTATTAACTGCTTATAGGGCTTCCAGCTGGGATGGCTCTAGCTATCACCTATCACTTTAAGTCTGACACAGCAACAGGGGTGGCACTGCGGTGATGCGATTTTCTTGAGTTTTATCCTTATATTCTCCTCTCCCCTCATTTGTTGTGGATTTGAAGCGGTCTTTGAAGCACCCTCCCCCCACTCCTCCCCCCTTTCCTCTCTACTCCCTCGAATGACCAAGAATAGTATGAGAAAAGGATTGGATGTACCACTTAGGATTATTTATATGAACTGCTTCAATATTCTTGTAATATTTTCTTATTGCGATTCAAGGTCGCTCAGTTTCTTCATTGGCATGAATAGAATGCTCAGTGTGTCATACGTAATGGGTGACACTACTTGATGGTCGCTGTTGGCGATAGTTACGCTTAAAGAAATTAATCCGCAAGCGGACGGATATCGCTTGTAGTTTTCATCAGGAGCATTCCAAGAGTTATCGAATCCACAGGGAACGAGGGTTTAAAGAGACAATCCTCTATATCTTAATTATTTAAAATACCAGCCAGTCTAGGTAACGGGGGTTAGGATAAATAAAAAGACCGGTGACACACACACACACGATAAATATTCATACAAATAAAGAGAAAGCTACTCTAGCTAGATAGATAGTTGGGAGGACAACGAGTCAAGTTTAATAAGTTCTCAAAATCGTGTGATTCAGTTTATTGAGTGAGCTTGGGTAATCAACAGTGGTTCACTTAGTATTCGTCGTCGGAGCTCGGACATTCACTACCACTCGCTATCCTGAATTGGAATCCCGAATGGTTATGATCATTCCGATAGGGTTCTACTGATCCAAAGCCGGACGCTGTGCGTTACGCACGAGATGCTTAGTATCTACGGATGGATAGGGCTGTCACCACCTACCACATATACGTGGGCCCGGGTGTAAACAGAGTTAGTCCTAGTTTCGGATACCACATCTGCTACTATTTCTAATCAATCTTCCTCAGTACCAAAAAGAAGTTGATTTAGGTTCAATGTCTGGCTCTTACAGTATATGAGTGAGAACCTAAACTGATTCCAGACAAATAGAAGCTACCGGTCAGACAAATCAACACAACTCATTTATGTAGATATACTCAACTCAAATAAAGTTCAACACATAAGCAATGAATGAAGTGATCACACTAATTGAAACAATTAGGAAAGGGTACAAGAGCTATTACCCGAATTCCCAAAGACACTTTCGGAACTCCGAGCTTCAGCCCGACTTGACTCTAACTCCCAACTACTACTAGACTAAGAGCTACTCTAAAAAGTGGAATGAGAAGTGGTGAATGTGTTGTGTTCTCTTTGAAAGTGAGGTGTAGGGGTCCTTTTATAGTGTTACGGAGCCAATGAGAGGGTGCCACGGCATGGGACACTTGTCATCAAGAGGGGGTCGGCCGGCCTAGGTGGATCGACCGACCCACCTTTGTCACCTCCTGGCCATGGATTTCTTCTAGGATGCTTCATTGATGTGGAGATTAACCCCTTAAGCCGATGGATCAAGTTGACATGTGTAAGAAACGAATTCAAGGGAATCCTATTCTCATTTGTGAAGCAACCGTGTCCATTTGATCAAACCGACTGCAATGAAGGGTGTGGATGTCTTCAATTTGTGCTTTTAAGCCACTTGAGAGAAGCCGGGGCCGGATTGGTGACGTGGCCAGGTCGGCCGGCCTAGGGTGGGTCGGCCGGCCTGGCTTTTTGCCCGGTTCAGCTCCAGTTCTTCCCATTTTCTACCTGTAGACCCACAACCACCAAAACTTGTGGAACTTTATTAGAATAAATACAATGTTAGTATAAACCTTGATTTTCCCTCCGAAATGCTAGAATTCCGGAATATGTTGACGTATAAAATTGGTGTTTATTTGACGTCAACACTAATCCAACCACCCTATCTGTTAGGTTGACCTAAGATGTTCCCTACCACTATATAAACCGCGCAATACCCCTCCCCAACACGAACTAAGGAGCCTCGGAATAGGAGCACTAGCCACCAAAACCCTACCCACCGAAGCCTTTTCGAGGTATCCCTGTTTGTGCCTTGCTCAAACCCTAGATTAGATGGTACCATATATGGCGTAGAGCTTGTCAAGATGGTATAGATGGATATATGGATTTCAAGTTTTGGTGAAGAAACGCAACCACAAAAACACGCCGGAGTTTCGGTCCCCGCCACCATCGACATCACCATCGACGCGTCGCCGACCGCGCCCGCCTTGGATTTCGCATCACCCAACCCATGCCAGCCACATAGTCGCCGCTGTCGCCTTCCCACCACGCGTCGCATGCGGACTCGCCGACGCCGCCAGCTACTCACTCACCGCCACGCGTCCACGCCACCACCCAATTACCGCCGATGGGCTGCCACACCAAACCGCACCCACCACGCGGCAAAGCCGCATCCGCTTCCGCCCTCGCCACGCATTGTCGTGCCATCGCCCCCGCGTCCATGCCCGTCTATGGCAGGCCATAGTGTGTCCCAGCCAATGCCGCTGCGCATCGCCACTAGGAAAACCATGTGGACCGCTTGGTTTCCATGATTTTGTTTCGGTTAACCCAAATAAAATCGGTTTAATCTTTTTGGGAGTTTCTAGTTTATCCGAAACTTCAAGGAATTTTTTAGCGAGCATTCGAACTCCAAGTTAGTCGATTCTAGATTTTATATATTTTATTGAGCTATATGTTTTGTGGATTGTTTGGATGTTTTATGCATTTGCATATACGTGTAGATTGTTCCTGTGTGCATTGTTCGGGAGGATTACAGGAGCCATTTGGAGGAGGTTCTTTGTAGGAAGAGTACTACCAACGAATGATAGTTTTCATCTTGCATCCTATTTTGCGAAAATTCACCAGGCTTACTGTTTTTATTTATTCACCTCATGCATAAAATAATGAGTCTGGGTAGAACCTAATATATATACGTAGCATGAATCGACCCTGTGAATTTGGCCTATTTCTTGTTGCCTCAGATATTTCCTAGCCTATCCTTGTGGATAGTATGCTTGTACTCATGGGTTGGTAGCTGATTAGGTCATTCATTTAATGTAATTGCTAATATGAATTGGTATAACTCATGATGCTGAGTTACGGTTTAATTAACCTAATCAACAAAAACCTACGTGGTGTGAATTGACTTAAGGTGGCAAGTTGGGTGGTATTGATGGCATGAGGTATGTGTTGGATGTAGTCTCCTTGGTTTAAGTACTCTTGGCGTGTGCTTATCCGGCCGAACCAAACAAGCGCAACTATAAGTGCTAGCGTCAGCACGATGCGCATCATATGCTAGTCCTAATTTAGTAGTTAGGGAAAACTGTTAACATCATGTGCTAGTCCAGACGTGGGCTAGTGACCGAGCAAGCTGAAAAGATATTTCCCTAGGGAATATGTGCTCTCCCAAGATTAATGCACTCAGGTTTAGCACAGAGACAACAAATTCCAAGCACAAGGTTCAACACAAAAGCAAATACCAGGAATCAAGTTCAACACCAACACAAACAAGATAACAAACACAAGATACAAGAGATAGATCGAGTCCCAATAACAGACCAAGTCCCATACTCCCCCTTTGGCATCAAGAACCAAAAGGAACTACTCCCGGAAGAGAAGCTCACTTCTTAGCGAGGTGACGAGTGAAAAACTTGGAGATGTTGCGCCTGAGCGGTGTCCATTGGGTGGAAGGTGCACTAGATCCAAGAGGTGGGGAAGCTGCAGAGGATGTGCCCTGATCAATATGAGATGAAGATGCCCCAGCCGATGTAGCAAAGTCAGAAGGATCCATAGATGAATACACCTCGGCCTGAGAAGGATACTGGCTAGGATCAAGAGCCATCCCAAAAAGCTGCTCACTCAAAATTTGAACACCACCATAAAGATCATCAATGCACCGAGTGTGAGCAATGTTCTGAGCCAGCAAATCAGCCAGCTGAGAGGACACATTGCCTTGCCAATCCACTGCATCGTTATGCCAGCTAGTTGCATGATTGTGCCACTTCATGTACTCTCCATGCCTCCCATTTGCCTCATTGTGCCAAGACAAATAGGAGCTATGTATGGTAGTCTGATCAGCAGTAAAGTTGTCAAATCGATCCATGAAACTGGAAAAATTAGGCCACTCACAAGGTCGAGGAGGCACAACTGAAGGTACCAGCGGAAATACAAAATCATCACGTGTGGAGGCAGTAGTGTGATCACCCTGCCGGTGCTGAGCCTTTCGCTTGCTTCCTTGCTTGAGGATAACCATTTGATACTCAGTCATCTGATGAGTGAACACTGTATCTGAGACAATCTGCTTCTGAGCAAGATAGTAGCACAGAACATGGCCAGGCGGCAACTCCTTGTGAAAGCCTCTCATGATGCCCTCCTCCATCTCACCAACCAGCAGGTCCGGAAAATTTATCTGAACCTTATTGAGAATATAGTGACATGTCCACTTGAGGATAGGCAAAAATCTATCACGGTATCCTTTCCTGATGATTATAGACCTCCTAAGTATTTTCTCAAGTACCGAGGGATTGTCTTGTTGGTACTGAGTTCAGGGTCATCGGTGTTCTTGAACATATAAGCAATAAGGTTGTCAGCTGGAGAGATGCCCTCAGTAGCCCATCTACCATGGAACATCTCACTATGGATACACACACCTGCACATTGGAGATGAAACATAGTCGCTAGATCACCTTGGTGAAAAGAATACTGAGAGCCACCAAAAGAGAATGCCAACTTGGTGTGATCTATATTAATCCACATTGTCGCATATACTTTCATGATCACTCGAGGATCATAATCAAAAGGAGCAGACAGAAGTTCAACCAATCCCAGAGTAGCTGCACACCCCTCCATGATATCATTAGAATTAGTGGCCTTAGCAATACGGTTCCACTGGATAAACTGAGGTGCGAACACTGAGCCCTTGGAAAGATAACCCAGATAAAGATCCTTGTGCACTTGATGTTTGAAAGTATCATCAGTGAGCTGGGGAGGACAAGGAAACCACTTAGAGAGTTGTGGCTTGCCCAATTGACGAATATACTTATCTGCCCACTTAGTTAGGTCACGAGATACTATGCCATACTTAGCTTCCTCTTCCTCAGCGCTCTCATCTTCTTCATTCTCCACAGAGACATCATCATCATCCTCATCATCTTCCTCCTAGTCCACATCCATCTCACGATCGGACTCCTCAAAGTCGTCTTCCTGATCAACATATGTGGAAGGATTTTTTCTGACCGGCTGCTTTCCACGGTTAGCCCCAGTTTTCACATCATCCCCAGAATACCGTTGCGGATCACTGGTTACATAGGTAGAACTACCGATTATTTTCCTTTTGGAGTGTTTTGTATGAACCATGATTACACAATATAGCTCAATCACATGAAACCAGAGCACTTCTGAAAAAAGATGACACAAGCAGTCCCAAAACCTCCCTGCAATAGCACACCTGCACCACAAACATGCCACACAGCCACCATCTTGAAACAAGTACCAACTAAGGAGCTCATATGACCAAGCATGGTTCGCGAAGATAAATCAATGGAATGGATGGAACTAAGTCACAGGGTGACTCACCACGCCTAGGAGACAAACCCCGCAAAGTTTAGCTAGAGAAAATGGAGCTAAAATGCCAAAACCTAGCCATAGGGGCACAAGCATCCTTCGCCTTAATCTAGCCAAACGAGGCCCTCCCTCGAAGAAACAACAAGAGGAGGCGGAAGAGAACCTCGGGGGCTTGCAAACCATCGGAGGAATCGAGCTACAACGTTGAGATGGAGGAGATCGAGGTGGGAGAAGTCTTGGAGAAAAGGGAGAGGAGAGGGAAGGCAGCCACGGGTTGGAGAGGGCAAGAGACATAAGGAGGAAGAAGGGAAGAAAATACAGCAAGAGAAGAAGTCGGATGGCTCGGGAAAGAAAGTGCACCACTGCGCCCGGACAGTCTGGACAGCCAGGCCTGACAGTCCGGCCCACGGCGCAGGAGGGCGTAGGATGAGCGGAGCAGCTGGCCCAGCCCAGACAATCCGGAGCACACTGCCGGACAGTCCGGCCGCAGCCCCAGGTGACCCAGGTGACGAAGAGGAGGATGCGCACAGCCAGAAGTCCGGACAATCCGGAGGGACGGCCCGGACAGTCTGGCCCACGGCAAAAACTTTCGGCCTCTGACCAGACAGCTCCCGAAAGATAATTTTTTGCACTCAGCAGGCTCCAAAAATGAAAAGATTATTTCAAGAGCATTTGAGTAGCCAAAATAAGGAATTTTCTAGTGTTTAGTCTGTTGAAATTGAGGAGATATACAAGGGACCAAATTTGGGCATTTTTGAGCTATAAGAACAAGAAACCTTCAAAAGGGAAACACAGTGGGCAAAACACAACCAAAAAGAGAGTACATGCCTCGAACACTTACCCACGGGAGCTTTGGAGGTTATACCAATTACGAACACCTCAATGATCACCAGATTTCAAAATTGAGACAAAACTAGGTTAAATTCGCACAAGGATCAATATTAGCCACTATTAACTTATGAAATTTCAATAAACATCGATCCAAGAGCATAAGTTAGGAATACTGTAGCTAGGAGTATCAAAATGTGCTCAAACTTCCTTTGGAGTCAAAAAGTGCAAACTAGGGCTAGAGAAGAAAGATTTCATCACAGAGAGTTTCCACCTTGCCAACAACAATTCTCAAACATTTTGAACGTTTTCACAATAATTTTAAGGGAATCACATTTCCTAGATTTGTTTCAATCAATTTTTTTTATTTTTTCATAATATTTCATGTCTCAAGCCTTTGTCGATACCATCCAGCATGACACTGAAAATGAATATCTTAGTCATCCAAACTCCCACTAAGTTCATGCCAAGTGCAATGGCAAGCTATCTCATCGAGGAGGATCGGTGAGACATGCAGGGCCCTTTTGGCCTTATTTTACAGTTTTAGCACAAAACTCATAATTCTTTAAACCTTTCATAGATTTGCTCATTTTCAACAAGACAGGAGACAAGAGTGATTTATCAGTTCAACTAGGCTAGTAGCACAAGACCAACCAAGAGAGTAAAGCAACAATAATGAAACAACTAGCTATAGGAACCCTATCCCATGCTCTTGGACAACAATTTAGCCAAGAGATTTAGAATTCAAGCAGATATTGAGTAAGTGATTAATTAACACCGGTAAAGGCTCTCAGAATCAATAAGGAAACAATAAGGCATAATATGAAAAGGTATAACAGACAAAGCTGCATAGAGTACGATCAAGGTAACACAAAAGAGACAAGATATATACAAGAAACACACACAATCTCGGCAAGCTCAAGCAATGTTCGACCTGTCTAGTATGTTGAGTTCATTTCTTAATTTGCAAAACCGTGCCTCATCTAGGGGTTTGGTGAATATGTCAGCAAGCTGGTTCTCCGTTCGCACATGTTCAATCACAATGTCACCCTTTGCCACACGGTCCCGAAGGAAGTGGTGGCGGATGTCAATGTGTTTGGTGCGCGAGTATTGAACCGGATTGTTGGCAATTTTCACTGCACTCTCATTATCGCACAAAAGAGACACAAGGTCAAATTTTAACCTATAGTCAAATAGGGATTGAATCAAGTACAGAATCTGAGCGCAACAACTCCTTGCCGCTATATACTCGGTTGATAGCGCTACAGAGTTTTGCTTCTTTGAAGCCCAAGAGACAAGACACCTCCTAAGAAAGTGACAGGCCCCGGAAGTGCTCTTGCGATCAATCCTGCATCCGATGTAATCAGAATCTGAATACCCCAAGAGCTCAAACCGCGCACCCTTCGGGAACCACAGCCCTATGCTAGGTGAAAATTTGAGATATGAAAAAATCCTTTTCACAGCAGAATGATGCAATTTTCTAGGGAAAGCCTGAAATCTCGAACACATGCATACGCTAAATATGATATAAGGCCTGGAAGCAATGAGATACAATAATGCACCAATCATAGAGCGATAGAGTTTGGGATCAATCGGGATACCTCCTTTGTCGAGATCCAAATGACCATTTGTCGCCATGTGAGTCTTGATGGGCTTACAATTATGCAGATCAAACCGTTTGAGCAAATCTTGACTGTACTTTTCTTGAGAGATAAATGTACCGGTCTTGAGCTGCTTGATTTGAGATCCAAGAAAGAAACTGAGTTCGCCCATCATTGACATTTCAAACTCCCTTACCATCATATCACTAAACTCCTTGCAGAATGCCTCATTTGAGCTTCCAAATATGATGTCATCAACGTACACTTGGCATATCAAGAGATCTCCATCATAAATCTTCGTGAACAAGGTTGTGTCAATCCTTCCAATCTTGAAACCCTTCTGTATAAGAAAATATCGCAGTCTTATATACCAAGCTCTAGGTTCCTGCTTGAGCCCATATAGTGCCTTGGATAGTTTGTACACATGGTTTGGATGCCGGGGATTCTCAAAACATGGAGGTTGCTCAACAAACACCAACTCTCCAATGTGCCCATTTAGAAACACACTTTTGACATCCATTTGTTTCAGAATGATGTTATGACATGAAGCAAATGCCAGGAGCAACCTTATTGCCTCTAGACGAGCATAAGTCTCACCATAGTCTAGCCCCTCAACTTGAGTGAATCCTTAAGCTACCAAGCGAGCCTTGTTTCGTACCACCAAACCATGCTTATCCTGCTTATTCTTAAACACCCATTTGGTCCCTATGATATTGTGATCGCTTGTCCTTTCAACTAGTGTCCAGACTTTGTTCCTTTCAAAATTATTCTGTTCCTCGTGCATAGCATTAATCCAGTCAGGATCACTCAACGCCTCATCAACCTTCTATGGCTCAAGTTCAGATACAAAGGCATGATGCTCACATAAATTTCACCTCTCGACCTAGTCTGAACCCCTGAATTAAGTCATCAATGACTTGATCAACTGGATGATCCCGGGCAATAGTGTGGTGTGATCTCAGAAGCTGTGGTGTTGCTTCCACTGTCTCAGCTGCTATCTCTGAAGGTGGTCTTGCAATAGAACCGACCATTTTAGACGGAGCTTCCCTTGAGTCTGCTATTGGGACAAGCGAAGAAGATGGTGACTCAGGCTCCTTGTCTTTAGGTGCAGTGCTAGGTCTCACGTCTCCAATGTTTATTTCTTCCATTGCCCTTTTTAGTGACTCATCACAAACATCCTCCAGATTGTCATGTTGTCCTTGTGACCCATTTGACTCATCAAACTTCACGCCACCGCTCTCTTCCACCAAACAGTAGTCTCATTGAATACATTGTAAGCCTTGGACTTGGAACAATAACCCAAAAGGAAGCCCAAGTCACAACAACTCTAAAACTTCCCCAGATGTTGCCTCTTTTTTAGATGAACACCTTGCAGCCAAAAACTCTGAAATATGAGACATTGGGCGTCTCCCAACCAGAAGCTCATATGAAGTCTTCTTTAGTAATCGGTGCAGATATGAGTGGTTTATGCAATGACACACTGTGTTGACAGCTTCAGCCCAGAACACATCCGATGTCTTGTACTCATCAAGCATAGTTGTTGCCATCTCAATCAAGGTGCGATTTTTCTCTAAACCACACCATTTTGCTGAGGGGTGTAGGTAGCAGAGAACTGATGCCCTATGCCATACCCATCACAGAAACTTTCAACATTAGTATTTGAGGACTCCGTTCTATTGTCACTTCTCACCCTTTTGATGGAGCATTCAAATTATGTTTGGGTCCTTTTTGCAAACCTTTTAAAAACACCTCCAACAGGAGTTTTGTCAGGCAAAGAGAAAGCCTAGGTGAAGCGAGAGAAGTCATCCACTACCACCAAGCAATACAAGTTGCCTCCTATGCTCACGTAGGTGGTTGGTCCAAAAAGATCCATGTGTAGGAACTCCAAGGGTCGAGTGGTGGACATGATACTTTTCACAGGGTGTGAGTTCGCTACTTACTTCTTATCTTGACAGGCACTACAAATTTTATCCTTCTCGGACTTCACATCCCGCAACCCAAGCACCAACTCATTTTTAAAAAGCTTCTTCAAGTTTGACATACCCACATGACCGAGACGTCTATGCCAAAGCCAACCGAGTGAAAGAAGACATGTCAAAATGCAAGCAGTTAAAGAGTTGAATTTCACAAGATAGATATTTTCAAATCGGAAGCCTTTGAAGATCAAATTCTCATTTTCATCAAAAACTGATAGCCCATGAGATGAGAATTGACAATGAAAACCTAAATCACATATCTGAGCAACGGAGAGCAAGTTGAAATTCAAAGACTCAACCAGAAGAACATTGTCAATTGAGTGATCAGAAGTGATAGCTACTCGTCCTTTGCCAAATACTTTGCTTTTTCTGTTGTCACTAAAGGTAATTTTGTTTTGAGAGAAACCTTCATCCTCCAAAGAATTGAACAAACGAGGATTGCCAGTCATATGCTACGTGCATCCACTATCGATGACCCAATGGCGTCCTCCACTCAGGTAGTTCACCTGTCACAAAGGAAAGATTATTTTTGTAACTCAGGAACCCATACCACATTGGGTCCCTGAGGGTTAGCTCTCAAGCAGTCAACAGCAAATGACTCCGGAAGTAAAGACCTAAGCACCCAAATTTGCCTTTTGTTTTGAAATTTTTCAGGTGACCCTATGAACCTATCATAAACTTTTCCATTTTCATCTTTCTTGAGAAGGTAATCACCAACCACAACATCAAACTTTCTAACATACACCTTCCTAAACTTAGGTGGTGGAGCATGATAGTGATCATGATGAGAGTTCCAGGCTTATGTCCTAGCATGAAATTGCCTATCAAAGTTGTTGTGTCTTAGAAGAAGACCCTGCCAAGTATGTAGGCCAAAATGATGCCTATGACCAATATTTCTAGTTTGCCAGTTGTTTTTAGACCAATTGTTGTGATATTGATTGTTTTCTTGGGATAGGCAGGATGAGAGTATTGCCCCATGACCGATGATCTAGGACCTTTTCTTTTCCTTCTCCTCTTAGACTTCTTCTCAGGAATGAAGCCCAAACCATCTTTCTCGAAGGGTTTCTTTGGTGCTTTAGCATCTTGTCTAATGCAAGACTCCCCTCATAGTACTTTCCAAGGTCTTTATCAAACTTTTTCAACATAGACTTTAACTCAGCATTTTCAATGGCAAGTTCTCTAGCAATTAAAGCACCCTTACAATTATCAGAGTCACAAATGCTAGCATTCCTAGTAGAACCACTAGAGTTAGAGGCAATCAAAGTGACATCAATCAAATCATCACACGTAGTGGCGGCATTTGATATTTCAGAAGTGACACAGTTGGCAAGTAAAAATTCATGATCATGCTTAAGAGATGTATGCACAGAAACCATGTCATCTATAGATTCTTGCAAAGCATCACGCTTGGTTTAAAGTAACTTGCATCTTTTAGTTATATCACGATAAGACACCAATAGGACTTCATGATCTTTATCCAAACTATCAAACCTAGCAATCATGACATTTAGAGACTTTTTCAAAGTGGTGTTTATCAAGTTTTCCTTTTACAAGTGAAGAGTCATGTCATTGATCAATTCAACATATTCAGCATGGAAAGGGTCCGTGTCGCATACTTCATCTTCAGAAAAAGCCATTAAGCATCGTGGTGGAAACACAGGAAGAGGTGGGGTAGACTCAATAACAGCCAATCCAGCGAGTCCCTTGTTTCTAGAATTATCATCATCACTCGAACTAGATGATGAGGAGTTGCGTGAGCTGTCTTCATCAGTCACCCATTCTTCAACAAAAGCTTGCCTCTTGCCTCGCTTGTTGAACCATTTAAAGCCAGATTTGTAAGCAGTCTCTTCTTTTTATCATTTTTCTTGTGCTTTGGCTTCTCACTATCACTACTCTTTTTTTCCTTTCCCTTGGACTTCCCTTTGCCTTTCCTCTTGTCACACATAGAGGCAATGTGACCCCTTTCGTTGCACTCATAGCACTTGATTGAAGAAAGTGGATTCTTGTTGGATTGGGAAGTACTTGAGTTCCATTTCTTCTTTTCACCAAAGTTGAACTTGCCCATGAGCTTCCCAGCTCGCCTCATCAACAACGCCAACTCCTTAGCATCATCTCCAGTGTCATCCTCACTAGACTCATCCTCACTGTCATTAGAGTCAATTTCATGATCCCTTGCTTTGAGAGCTATCCCCTTGTCCTTCCTCTTTCCATTGGAGTCTTCTTCACAGCCAATCAACATCTCATGATCAGATAGCCTCCCAAGCAGTGCGGTGGGAGTCATTGTCATCAAGTCGCCACTATTTCAGAGATAAGTGACAATGTCTCTGTACTCCCTGGGTAGAACTCTAATCATCTTCTTGCAAACTTCAATATCTAACAAAGGAGAGTCGAGCCCCATAAGCTCATTGACAATTGGATTCAAGTGAGTAAACATATCATTTGCACATTCATTTGAAAGCATCTTAAATTGATCAAATTTTTCTTTAACAAAAAATGTTTTTTCTTCCTTCACGGTAGTAGTGCCCTCATGGATTTCAACTTAGGTGGTCAACACCGAGTTAGCGGAAGTGAGATTGCTAACACGATCAAACACCTCCATGCTCAAACCAGAGAATAAATCATTGATCGCCTTAGCATCTATGTCAAGTTTCTTAATATTCTCAACGGTGGGACCGACTTTCTCATCAATCTCTAAGTCTAGAGGTTTTTCTGCAGCTTTCCACACATCATATACTAGAGACTGAAGATAGCATCTCATGCGAATTTTTTCAGTAATGTAAATTTGTATCATTAAACAGACGAATTCTATTTGAAGCTACACTACCCCGTCTGTAGCCATCTCCGAGCGGTTAAGCACAACCGGGGATCCTATGCTCTGATACCACTTGAAGGGATCGAAGGCCAAGAGGGGGGGGGGTGAATTGGACTACTTTTATTTTTTTATATTTTTCTTGATGATTATGCAAATTAAAAGTTAACCACTTAGTTAGAGAATCCTAGGACTACACAAGGAGAAGTATCAAACAAATTAATTGGACAAGTATCACACATCACAGGTGACGGCGTGCTCACCGCTCAACCACTGCGGATCACACCCCTGGTCAGATTTCTTGTCTTGCTAGCCTTTCGGCCGAGCTCGATTCGATTGAGCGCTGAACGCAGCAAGGAGCAACACACCGGAATTACCCAGGTTCGGACCCCCTCACGGGTAATAGTCCTACTCCTGCTGAGCCTTAGCTCTTTGGTTGTGGTTGAATGGAATGTGTTTACAGGGAGTTTCGAATGCACGTACGCTAGTACAACGCGAACCCCCCCCTCCCCCTCTTTTTTCTCTCTCCACCCCTTTTATACAAGCCTTGAACTGGCGGAGAGGGCCGAGGGGTAGGCAGTACAGTACCCTTGGTACAGTAACACGACACGACAGGAGAGACGAAAACGTGCTGCTACTACGCCGCACGGCGCCGCCCTCGCGTGCATCGCAAGTGGCCTCTGACCCGCACAGTCACGCCAGTGAGGCTGCGGGCGGGGCCCAGTCTGCTCCTCCTGACGCGGGCGGCGATCTCAAGCAAACCTTCTCTCTGCCGGTCAATTCTTCTTCGCCACAGTGACAGCTGCTCAGACCGGCAGGGGTCACTGTAGCGATAATCATATCTTCAGCTGTCTATCCGCGCGTGATGTCGCATTAAATGCGCTCGTCCTTCGCTGCAGGCGGAGCCTTCGACCAGAAGACTCCTTTCGGGATGTTCCCTGCCACACAGGCCCCTACCCGACGCGCGGGGCCCTCGTCTCGTCTT
>SPJY01013647.1:2021434-2042376 GCA_005191435.1 Raddia distichophylla
AGATGATTGCAACAGGAGCGCCGGCTTAAGGCATCAGCCACCACATTAGCCTTGCCAGGATGATAATGAATTCCCACATCATAGTCCTTGATTAATTCCAACCATCTTCTTTGTCTTAGATTGAGATCAGGTTGAGTGAATATATATTTGAGACTTTTGTGATCGGTAAATATTTTGGTTCTGTTGCCAATTAAATAGTGCCTCTAGATTTTTAGAGCGTGAACCACAGCGGCTAGCTCAAGATCATGAGTGGGATAATTCTGCTCATGAGGTTTGAGTTGTCTTGATGCGTAAGCAACAACTCTCCTTTCTTGCATCAGCACGCAACCTAGGCCTTGCCTAGATGCATCGCAAAATACCTCAAAATCCTTACGGACATCAGGCAAGATCAACACTGGAGCGGATGTTAGTAGCCTTTTCAACTCTTGGAAACTAGCTTCACACTTATCATTCCACTCAAATTTATTTTCCTTTTTAAGAAGATTTGTCAAAGGACGAGAGATTTTAAAAAAAATTTCAATGAACGGGCGGTAATATCCCGCCAATCCAAGAAAACTTCTCACTTGCTTCACAGATTTTGGTTGTTTCCACTCAACAATCGCGGTGACTTTTTCCGGGTCCACTGCAACACCTCCGGCTGATATCACATGACCAAGGAAAATCACTTTCTTCATCCAGAACTCATACTTGCTCAACTTGGCACACAACTGGTTTTCTCTTAACCTCTCTAAAACCTTTCTAAGATGAATTTCATGTTCCTCTTCCGATTTAGAAAAGATTAGAATATCATCGATGAATACCACCACAAACTTGTCCAGAAAATCCATAAACACTTTATTCATTAGATTCATAAAATATGGTGGAGCGTTGGTAAGTCCAAACGACATCACCGTAAACTCATAGAGGCCATATCTTGTGGTGAAAGCTGTTTTCGGAATGTCGGTATCTTTAATTTTTATTTGGTGATAACCAGACCTCAGGTCGATTTTTGAGAAGATACAAGCTCCTTTCATTTGATCAAACAGATCATCAATTCTGGGAAGAGGGTATTTATTCTTAATTGTTACTTCATTTAGAGATCGATAATCTATGCACATGCGGAGAGATCCGTCTTTCTTTTTGACGAAGATCACGGGTGCTCCCCAAGGGGAAACACTTGGTCGGATAAATCCTTTTTCTTGCAATTCTTCAATTTGTTTCTTCAATTCAGCCATTAGATTGGCAGATAGGCGATAAGGTTTTTGGGAGATAGGACCAGTGCCAGGGACCAGGTTTATCACAAATTCAATTTCCCGATTAGGGGGCATTCCAGGCAGCTCGTCCGGGAACACATCGGGGAAATCCTTTACCACAGCTATGGTTTTCAAGAAAATACATCGGGAAAATACTTTACCACAGCTATGGTTTTCAGGGAAGAGGCCTCCAACTTATTAAGGGTGATTAGATCAGAGGGGAAAGGATTTACGATGAACTGGACCTCCTGTCCAACATTATTAATTAATTTTATTGTTTTGGTGGCACAGTCTATTTGACCTTTATTTTTAGTTAACCAAGCCATACCCAGAATCACTTCAATTCCTCTTTAGTTTATAACCACCAAGTCTGCTAAGAACTCGGTGTCTTGAATATTTAGCTCAACCCCGGGGCACATCAAGGTGGACCTCATGATTTTTTCCGGGGATTTAACTAGCATTGGATTCTTTAGTGCATCAGTTTTTAGCTCATGATTTTTGACAAAAGATGATGGGATGAATGAATGCGTTGCACCAGAATCGAAAAGAGCAGTGGCAGGTATTGTACTTATAAAAAACTTGCCCATCACCACATTGGGATCGGCGTGGGCGTCCTCAGCAGTGATGTGGTTCACACGCCCACGTCCAACAGCAGGAGCAGATCTTGCAGGTTGGAAGTTCCCGCGACCCATCCTAGAAGACAAGAGTCGCGGAGCAGCAGGCTTCCCTTGGGGCTCAGGATTTTTATTGGGACACGAGCTGGCATAGTGACCCAACTGCTGGCAAGCAAAGCACTTTATGGTGGAGATATCTTTCTTTTGAGGGATGGAGACTTGGGTGCGAACTGGTGGAGGTGGTAGAGGAGCAGGTCGCGACTGGACCCACTGAGTGCGAGGGCGAGGAGGGATGACGTGCCCACGATCACAAGAGCGCTTGATCTTGAAACAAGAACTTCCAGATGAGTGGCTATCCTCATGGGCCCTCCTCTTCTTTCGGGCAGCCAGGCACTAGCGACGGTTCTCCTCTTTCTTAACCACTCGGGCAAATATTTGCTTGAAAGTGGGAAACTCGGAGGAGTCAATCAAGGCACGTATCTCAGGGTCCATGCCTTTCTTGAAGAAATATATCTTATCAGCATCGCTCCTCACGTCCCTTGGAACATATCGAGCCAAGAGTGTGAATTTGGTGAGGTACTTCTGCAGGGTCATGTTTCCTTGCACGAGGGAGTGAAATTCAATTCTTTTAGCCTCCTTAACATTGTCGGGAACATAGTTCTCTTCAAAGGCTTCAACGAACTCAGCCCACTCAATAGCATCAGGGTTATCATGGGCCTCACAGAACGTGTCCCACCAAGCAGCAGCAACTCCAGTGAGCTGATGTGTTGCGAGCTGAACACTCTCAACCTCACCACATTGGAACATGATGAGCTTTTTCTCGATCTCCTTTAACCAATCCGCTGCTTCCAGAGAGTCAGCGGAGCCAGCATACTTAGGGGGATTGGCCCTAAGGAAGTCATTGATACGTGAACGATAGGGAGGTGGAGCTGGTGTATGAGAAGGAGAGGGAGCTGGGGCAGGAGGATGATTCCGCTCTCGAACCAAGTCGCGGATCATTTGGTATTGCATTTGCATGATTTCTCGGGTGGTGGGTTCTTCAGGAGGTGGTGGTGGAAGATGGTGGGCGGACTCGGCTTGATGCTCGGGAGAATTTTCGAGGTGAGATGGTTGGGATCTTGGTTGGGAATTTGGCCGAGGAGCTGGCGGAGGAACAGGAGCAGGAGGAGGTCCTCCAACAGAATGTTGATCCATGCGCACTGAGCGATCTTGCTCATGAGGTTGGTGCGAAGCACTTGCTCGGCTCGGGGCACTTCCATGACCTCGGCCCCGGGCAACATCCCTTCTTCCAGCCACTCGAGCAATCACCATCTGATAGATAGGAGAGGAACGAGATAAGCATAAGGAGGATTACGTTTTTCATCCAAAACATGACTTTAAATATGCAATTTGGCACCAAACAAGCACACAACTTAATTAGCTTTATAGAGATACAACCAAAGGATGCGTACCACAGTAGGCCGGTACGTCAATCCAACGCGAGCTAACTACGCACGGATTACACAACTGGCGCTGGAACACTAATAGGACTAGAACCACAGGACCCACCAGGTAATTGCTATCCAGAGGAGGATGGTTACCACGGTGGTCCAGAGAGGGAAATGCCTCATCTCCTCGAGGAAGAGCTGGAACTTGCTCGGCTCGGGCCGAGGGCGAGGACTCGGGGAACGACGAGGACTTGGAGTGCGGCGAGGGGGACTCAGAGAATGACGAGGGCTCGCAGAGCGGTGAGGGGGACTCGCGGGACGGATCTCCGGCTTCCTTCTCATCACGGCTGGAGAAGCAGTGCGGCACGGCAGGGCGAGGCAGCAACACGGCGCGGCGGCAAAGCAGCAGCGGCGCGGCAGCGCACGCGAGGCGGCCCTCTTAAAGAGGCGGCCGATTATTTGAAGTGGGGGGTGACTTATGCGCTAAGAAACCCTTGGACAGCTGGAAAGTGGCTTCTGGAGACTTCGTGACACTTTCGATGACTTAGGCGCTAAGAAAACCCGAACCTTGGACAGCTATCCCACTCAGGAACTCTCTCGAACCCTGGACACCTGGCATCTCCAGAACTCGCTCGAACTCACTCAGATGAACTGGAACTTGTGCTCAGTGGGACGTACAACCAGAGAGATGAGCTTGTAGACATCAATGGGCCAGATGGGCCAGAAGCAGACACGCACACAAGGAAAATAGAAGAACTAGCAAATAACATCCTTAACCTTGATGCGATCCGTCGAGATCCAGTTGGCATCAATTACCAAAACATTAAGCCCATGGGAGATTGCACTTACAAGGATCCTTAGGCGGGGACGCGGGGCTTGTCCCGGCCTCCTTCATCTTTGGGCGCAAGGAAGAAGCAGCAGTAGCAGGAGTCCCGGAGGAAGAAGTGGCATTCCCACGGAGACGCTGGTTCTCGCGAACTAACTGACGGATTCTTTTGCGAAGATGGACCTTCTCCACCAAGTGAAAAGAGTCACGCTTTTTAAGGTCGCGACTCTCCTTGGCTTGCTCCAGTTGGCGGTTGGTGTCGTAGGCAGAGTTCAACTCCCGCAGAGCGATGGTGTACGCGTCGTCCAAAGATTGGACGAGCTCAGCAAGGTGGTACACCGTCGGGTCGCTCTCACCCTCGATCGGCTGTACGAGCGTGACTGAACAGCTCATTAGGCAGACTAGAGGGAAAGTAGCGAAGCGGGGAGACATGCAGCTCACGCGTGAACAGACTGCGGAGTCGATGTAGAGCAAGTCTGGACACGTCTTGGATGGCGTCGGAGCAATTCACGCGATTGGCAGAATAGCGGAACGGTCCACGAGTAGGCGGTGGACCTGCAGCAAAGACAGTGACACACACCACCCAGCATGTGCGTCCTTTGCGCAAAGTGGTGGCCCCATGATACATAGGGTCACCGAAACCAAGCGTGCTCAGCATCAGCAGCAGCTGGCGCACGAAACCTCCGTAGCCAAGTCCGAGGGCGGACGCAAGTGACGGCATCTACAATTTTCCAAAAGATCATCAGCAAAAATAGATTGCGAAGATTAAGAATTTCTTTAGCAATTATTTCCTTTATAAATTATATGGTCTCTAGTTCTAGGGCTACGTCCTAGGGCCAATAAGAGCAGCCTGGCTCTGATACCAATTATGTCGGCACCTGATTTACAAGATCGGATTCCACCTGCGTAAACCTGTACTAGTCCCAAGGATCATGGCTAGTACACACAGATATATAGAAACAGAACAGTGCCAACGATAATATTATTACAAACGGAACATAGTCTAGCACAAACACATACAACGGCTCGCAGGCCGCACATCAGAGTATACGGAGATACAGGCCTAATACAATATCTAGGTACTTATCCATCCCACAGGCACGAGGGCTGTTGGAACGCGCAACCCTAGTCTTCAAACTCTTCATCGGAAAACGCCTCCTCGACGTAGTCCGGATCCTCCTCCTCGGAAGGCGAGCCATACTCAGAAGGACCAGCTGTTGAAATTTTAAAAAGAGGGAGAGAAAAGGAGGGTGAGTACAAATTGTACTCGCAAGTCTGGAATTATGCAAATGTGGTTTAGTACAAGAAGAGCTTAGGATATTTGGCAAAAATTGCATTTATTTAACCTAGTTTTGACAAAGCAATTTCGAAACTTTAAATCTCAACATTTTCTTTGGGCTCTTCTCAAACGGTTCTCGCCACTTGGCATCAGTGCCATAGTAAGAACAAAATTCTTCCTTCTTTTCTTTACTCAAAACTTGCTAGGTCCGGTTCCCGCGCGACACTTTTCGAATAGGCCGTTACCCATTTCGGAATATCGCCGGTGGCCCCTAGCTCAAAATTCTTTCTTCTTTTCTTTTCACAAATTCGCTAGGTCCGGTTTTCCGCGTGACACTTTCCGATAGGCCGATACCCATTTCGGAATATCACCGGTGGCCCCCAGCTCAAACGAAATCCTTCTCAAAACCTTTCTCAAATCCTTTACTCATCTCAAATCCTTTGTTCAAAAACCCTTTTTCTAAATTGGTTTTTAAATGAAGAATCTACCATATAATCAGTCCCTTCGCACGCTCATAACCGTGAGCACGGCTATCATGACAGTTTTAACTCTGCAGAGTGGGTACGCCTTACCCTTGAGAGGCTACGCACCCAGTGGAATCAATCAAAGCACGGATCTCCGGGTCCATACCCTTCTTGAAAAAGTAAATCTTATCAGCATCACTTCTTACATCACGTGGCACATAGCGAGCCAGCAATGTAAACTGGGTAAGGTACTCGTGCATGGTCATATTTCCTTGAACTAAGGCATGAAACTCACGCCTCTTGGCCTCTTTTGAACTGTCAGGGACATAATTTTCCTCAAAAGTTTCAACAAACTTGTCCCAAGTGATCGACTCAGGATCCTCATGAGACTCACAGAAGGTATCCCACCAAGCTGATGCAACTCCAGTAAGCTGATATGCTGCGAGTTGAACACTCTCCAAGTCTCCACACTGGAACATGATCAGACATTTCTCAATTGCCTTTAACCAGTCTGCTGCCTCCATGGCATCAGTAGACCCATCGAACTTGGGAGGGTTGGCTCTTAGGAAATTATTAACACGAGAACTGATAGGAGGTGGAGCTGGGGAATGGTTTGGCACTGGTGGGGGATTTGGAGCATTGTTTCTCTCTCTCATTAGGTCTCGGAACATTTGAAACTGCATTTCCAAGATCTCTCTCGCAGTGGGATCTCCAGGAGGAGGTGGAATGTGGGTAAAGGATTCAGCTTGGTTTTCTTGTGGATTTTGGGGAGATCTTTTAACTTCGTATAATGTATGCTATACGAAGTTATTACGAGAATCAATGACCACTAGGTCTGCTAAAAATCCCACACCCTCAATTTTAATGCAAACATCAGCTGTAACACCCCAATTTGGGCATTTCAACAAAATTCATGAAAATTTCAAATTTAGCTTGAATTTAAACTCCATTTGACAAGTGGGCCCCACACCACAGTAGCCCTCTCTCTTTCTCTCTCTCTTTGTTCTTCTCTCTCTTCTCCCCGTGCTTTCACTGTTCTTCTAGCCGCCGCCATACAGCTGTGCCCTGTAATCTCTGCTCTACCCGCACTATTCCACGTCGCCCGCAGAGCCCATCATGACCGCGCCGCACGTGTGTAGGAAACCTAGACCGAGAGGGGGGGTGAATCGGACTCCAAATCCAAATTTTAACTTTGTTTTCGTGATTAATTAGTCCGGTATTTACCCAAGCTACCGATAAGACCCTAGTATCTAGATGCGGAAGTGAAAACACAATAAATCAACAGAAATAGTGGCTCGATGGCTCACACAGGCAATGAACAATTTTAAGTAATGCAAGAGACAAGGACTTGTTGAATGACGACTAGGAGGACTCGGAGAATGGCGAGGCGGAGGACTCGCGGAGCGAATCTCCGACTTTCTCCTCATAGCGGCTGGAGATGCAGCAAGGCACGGCGGCACAGGCGACAACGCCGGCGCGGCAGCAAGGCAGCAGCGGCGCGGCAGCGCAGGCGAGGCAAAGCGACAGCGGCGCGGCGAAACTGCAACGGGACGGCAACGCAGGCGAAACGGCCCTCTTAAAGAGGCGGCCGAATATTTGAAGTGAGGGGGGGACCGGCAGCAAAGCGCGGCAAAGCGTGGACAAGACCCAAAGCAAAAGAAAAAGAAAAGAAAAGGGTGACAAGACCCAACAAAAGATACATGGGGCAACGAGCTAGTCCTGGTCGCAATCGGACTCAGAGACCAACTCCACGGGGTCTTCCCCGTCATCATCAAATCAACAGCGGCCTGCCAACCAGACGGTGGCGATCGAACCATCAAGGGCATGCCTTGGAGCTTGACAAGAGTGGGAAGCGGAGCTCTCACTCCGGAAGGACCCAGATCCAACTTGAGATCCTTGGGGGTGAGCTCGAAGGTGCACAAGGGAAGATCAGCAGGATCCTTAGGCGGCTGGGACGCGGGGCTTGTCCCGACCTCCTTCTTCTTCGGGCGCGAGGAAGAAGAAGCAGTAGCAGGAGTCCCGGAGGAAGAAGCGGCATTCCCACGGAGACGCTGGTTCTCGCGAACCAACTGACGGATTCTTTTGCGAAGCTGGACCTTCTCCACCAAGTGGAAAGAGTCGCGCTTTTTAAGTTCGCGGCTCTCCTTCTTGGCTTGCTCCAGCTGACGGTTGGAGTCGTAGGCGGAGTTCAACTCCCGCAGGGCGATGGTGTACGCGTCGTCCAGGGATTGGACGAGCTCGGCAAGATGGTACACCGTCGGGTCGCTCTCACCCTCGGCCGTACGAGCGTGACTGAACAGCTCGTTAGGCAGACGAGAGGGAAAGTAGCGAAGCGGGGAGACATGCAGCTCGGCACAGAATTCACGGGCCTCGGCAATACAACCTTGGCTTGACCCTGAGCAGGCACGACACCTTTATTGGGACAAGAACTGGCGTAAAGTCCCATCTGCTGACATAGAAAGCATTTGACACCTGACAGGTCCTTCTTGGGGAGTACTGACATCTGAATGCGGACCGGCGGAGCTGACTGCTGCACAGGGCGAGTCATCACCCACTGAGAACGTGGGCGAGGAGGAACAGTTGGCGCACGGCCACGGGGGCGGTGTACTTTGGAACGAGAGCCAGGATGACCATCCTGCTGGGCTATCTTCCTCTTTCTAGCAGCCAGACACTGACGACGGTTTTCTTCTTGCTTTACTGCACTGGCAAACAACTGCTTGAAAGTTGTGAACTCCGTGGAATCAATCAAAGCACGGATCTCAGGGTCCATACCCTTCTTGAAAAAGTAGATCTTATCAGCATCACTCCTTACATCACGTGGCACATAGCGAGCCAGCAATGTAAACTGGGTAAGGTACTCATGCATTGTCATATTTCCTTGAACTAAGGCATGAAACTCACGCCTCTTAGCTTCTTTTGAACTGTCAGGGACATAATTTTCCTCAAAAGCTTCCACAAACTCATCCCAAGTGATCGACTCAGGATTCTCATGAGACTCACAGAAGGTATCCCACCAAGCTGACGCAACTCCAGTAAGCTGATATGCTGCAAGCTGGACACTTTCCAAGTCTCCACACTGAAACATGATCAGACATTTCTCAATTGCCTTTAACCAATCTGCTGCCTCCATGGCTTCAGTAGAACCACCGAACCTAGGGAGGGTTGGCTCTCAGGAAATCATTGACACGAGTACGGATGGGAGGTGATTTGGCACTGGTGGGGGATTTGGAGCATTGTTTCTCTCTCTCATTAGGTCTTGGAACATTTGAAACTGCATTTCCAAGATCTCTCTCGCAGTGGGATCTCCACGAGGAGGTGGTGGAATGTGGGTAGAGGATTCGGCTACATTTTCTTGTGGGTTTTCTTGTGGATTTTGGGGCGATCTTCTTTGTGCCGCTGGAGAGGAAAAGAATCGAGGCTCACGGGGTGGCCCTCCAACGGAAGAATGAGCTGGGTTAGGAACTGTCTGGGCTTGCCTCCCAAGACGGCGAGATCCACTAGCTCTGCTAGCAGCACCTCCACGAACTCTACCACGGGTGAGATCCCCACGCCCTGCTCGGCGCGAAATCACCATCTGCTGACCAGAGGACGAGAGACTATAAGGGGAGAGAGCTAAAACCCAGTTTTTCCAAAACATGAGTTTAAACATGCAAATTTGGCACAATGCACAATCACATACATAACATAATAGTTTTTAGAGTACAAACAGGGGCGCAATCCCACAAGCTGGTACGACAGCACAAATCACGAGCTAAATACCTACGGGTTACACGGACGGACACCGGAACGGCTAGTAGGAATGGATACACAGGGCCCACCAGGTAATGGCTATCCAGAGGAGGATAGTCACCACAGTGATCCAGAGAGGAAAATGCCTCATCTCCTCAACAACCGGAACTCACTCGGCTCGGGCTGAGGACGAGGTCTTGGGGAACGACGAGGATTTGGAGAACAACGGCGAGGAGGACTCGGAGAACGACGAGGGCTCACCGAGCGGCGAGGGCTCATGGAACGGATCTCCGACCTTCTCCTCATCGTGGCTGGAGAAGCAGTGCGGCACGGCGAGGGCAAGGCGGCAGCACCGACGCGGCGGCAAAGCAGCAGCGGCGCAGCGAAACTGCAGCGGGGCAATAGAGCAGGCGAGGCGGCCCTCTTAAAGAGGCGACCGATTATTTGAAGTGGGGGGAACCGGCGGCAAAGCGCGGACAAGACAGAAAGCAAAAGAAAAAGAAAAGAAAAGGGTGACAATGGCCCAAACAAAGGATTCAAAGGCTACGAGCTAGTCCTGGTCGCAATCGGACTAAGAGACCAACTCCACGGGGTCTAACCCGTCATCATCATCATCATCGCCATCGGCATCCACAGCGGGCTGCCAACCAGATGGTGGCGATCGAACCATCAAAGGTATGCCGTGGAGCTCAACAAGAGAGGAAGGCGGAGCTTTCACTCCGGAAGGACCCAGATCCAACTTGAGATCCTTGGGGGTGAGCTCGAAGGTGCACAAGGGAAGATCAGCAGGATCTTTAGGCGGGGACGCGGGGCTTGTCCCGACCTCCTTCCGCTTCGGGCGCGAGGTCGAAGCAGCAGTAGCAGGAGTCCCGGAGGAAGAAGCGGCATTCCCACGGAGACGCTGGTTCTCGCGAACCAACTGACGGATTTTCTTGCGAAGCTCTACCTTGTCCACCAAGTGGAAAGAGTCACGCTTTTTAAGTTAGTGGCTCTCCTTCTTGGCTTGCTCCAGCTGACGGTTGGAGTCGTAGGCAGAATTCAATTCCCGCAGAGCGATGGTGTACGCGTCGTCCAGGGATTGGACGAGCTCAGCAAGGTGGTACACCGTCGGGTCGCTCTCACCCTCGGCCGTACGAGCATGGCTGAACGGCTCGTTAGGCAGACGAGAGGGAAAGTAGCGAAGCGGGGAGACATGCAGCTGACGCATGAAGAGACTGCGGAGTCGGTGTAGAGCAAGTCTGGACACGTCTTGGATGGCGTCGGAGCAGTTGACGCAATTGGCAGAATTGCGGAACGGTCCACGAGTAGGCAGTGGACCTGCAGCAAAGACAGTAACACACACCACCCAACATGTGCGTCCTTTGCGCAAAGTAGTGGCCCCATGATACATAGGGTCACCGAAACCAAGCGTGCTCAGCATCAGCAACAGCTGGCGCACGAAACCTCCGTAGCCAAGTCCAAGGGCAGATGCGAATGACGACATCTACAATTTTCAAAAGAGTATCAGCAAAAATGGATTGCGAAGATTAAGAATTTATTTTCGTATAACTTCGTATAATGTATGCTATACGAAGTTATTACGGGTCTCTACTTCTAGGGCTACGCCCTAGGGCCAATAAGAGCAACAGTCTGGCTCTGATACCAATTCTGTCGGCACCCGATTTACAATATCGGATTCCACCTGCGTAAACACGTACTAGTCCCAAGGATCATGGCTAGTACACACAGATATACAGAAACGGAACAGTGCCAACGATATTATTATTACAAACGGAACATAGTCCAGTACAATCACATACAACGGCTCGCAGGCCGCACATCAGAGTACACGGAGATACAGGCCTAATACAATATCTAAATACTTATCCATCCCACAGGCACGAGGGCTGTAGGAACGCGCAACCCTAGTCTTCATAATCTTCATCAGACAACGCCTCCTCGACGTAGTCTGGATCCTCCTCCTCGGAAGGCGGGCCATACTCAGATGGACCAGCTGTTGAAATTTTAAAAAGAGGGGGAGAAAAGGAGGGTGAGTACAATTGTACTCCGCAAGTCCGGAATTATGCAAGTGTGGGTTCAGTACAAGGAGAGCTTAGGTTATTTGCGGAAATGCATTTATTTAACCTAGTTTTGACAAAGCAGTTTTGAAACTTTAAATCTCAATATTTTCTTTGGGCTCTTCGCAAACGGTTCTCGCCACTTGGCCTCAGTGCCATAGCGAGAACGAAATTCTTTTTCTTCCTTTCTTCTCAAAACTTGCTAGGTCCGGTTACCTCGCGACACTTTCCGATAGGCCGTTACCCAATTCGGAATATCGCCGGTGGCTGCTAGCTCAAAATTCTTTCTTCTTTTCTTTTCTCTTCTCTTCTCAAATTTGCTGGTTCCGGTTTTCCGCGTGACACTTTCCGATAGGCCGTTACCCATTTCGGAATATCACCGGTGGCTGCCAGCTCACGTTAAATCCTTCTCAAAAACCTTTCTCAAATCCTTTACTCAACTCAAATCCTTTCTCAAAAACCCTTTTTCAAAAATGGTTTTTAAATGAAGAATCTACCATATAACCAGTCCCATCGCACGCTCATAACCGCGAGCACGGCTATCATGACAGTTTTAACTCTGCAGAGTGGGTACGCTTTACCCTCGAGAGGCTACGCACCCATTCGATGTTTCGCCACAAGACCATCAACCACGAGGGCCAACGATCGGGTCCGTCCCATTCCGGCACTCGAGGTCGTACTGTAATGGCTCCGTTCGTAGGGTTATAGGATGAGCAGTCCTTAGACTAGGGGAGAGTTTATATTTTAGCCCAGTAAAACCTGGTGCCATACTGCACCAACTGATACAAAATCTCCCTAGTCGGAAAGATTTTGGGGTAAGAGGAAAATCTTTTCCTATCAAGCATCACCCCTGATGCGCTATCTTTTAAATCATCCTTCCCCAAACATTTCTCAACAATATCTCATTTCACACAAATGATTAAATCATTCCGCATAAATGATTTTTAAGCAGTTATCCTACCTCAACAAGGAATTTAAATAAGAGCAATTCATATTTTTAGCCTTAGGTTTCACCTACCATATTTCTTACCTTTCTAATTGGCATAATAACTAATTCTAGCAAATACGGCATTTATCTTTTAAACTAGCATGCATATTTTCAAGTCTAATAAACATTTTCTAAATAACCGAAAATGGCTTCACAATATGATCAAAGGGGGACTTGCCTTGATCGGATCCGGGGAAAGCGAAGGGGACGTCGACGATCGGGTCTTCGGGACCTTGTCCTTCTAAACGCGCACACGCACATGCAAAGCAATACAACACACATAAGAAATATTTCATGATTTGTTGTTTTTAGAAATCATGCAGAAATCTTGATTTCCATGCATCTTTATTTGGAAGAAAATCATGGATATGATTTATGCACATGACATGATGACATGCTCACTATATTTATTTATCTGATTAAATGCTAAAATGGATGTCATGCATATGCACAATTTTTCTATGGTCCAGAAATTGATAAAGCATTTTATTTACATTTAAAGGAAATATGATGGCCATTCTAAATGCACATGAAATAATGACCTCAAGATGGTTATTTAATCACTTGATTTAATTCTACATGCATGCATAAATATATTTTCAAGGTCCAGAAGTTAATAAAGAATATTTCTGAATTTTAGAAATTTATTTGACATTTTTCTGAATTAAAATGAATTAGTTATGAATTTTAGGGGCCTAATGGAAATTTAAAAGGGGTTAATTGGGTTTCCGGCCGGATCAGCGAAATGGGCCGGCTCGATTCACGGCCCAGCAGAGGCACGCTCGGCGGAGCGCGAGCGAGGGCGAGGCGGGCGCGCGGCTGACCGGTGGGTCCCGCCTGTCGGCGACTCGGGGCAGAGCCCGCGACGGCTCCGGCGACGGCGCCGGCGCGACGGCGACCTACCCGGCGATTCGAGCGGCTCGGGAGGAAGGTAGCGAGGAGAGGAGTCGATTGGAAGGGTCGCCGACGGGGATTACCAAGGAAGAGGAGGCCGGCGGCGCGGTTGGCGGCTGGAAGGAGACGGTGTCGCCGCCGAGAGGGCTACGGCAACGAGAAGGTGAAATTGACCGAGGGGAAACGAGGATAAGGGGGTGGCAGTGCTACTGGCAGTGCTATTTGCGAGCGAAATCAACGGCGAGCTCTGGATGGTCGCTAATGGCGTCGGCGGAAGAAGAAGGGCGGCGGCTCGGCTTTTATAGACGGCGCGGCAAAGCTCATCAATAGGGAGTAGTTGGCGGTTGAAGAAGAACCGCGAAGAGGGGACGCGGAGGTCGCACGGCGCAGAGCGGCGGCGACTCCGGTGCCTCGGCGAGGGGTCAAATCCGGCGACGCCTCGGGCCGGCCGGTGACAAGACAAGGGAGGGCAGAGAGAGGAGAAGGTACGGAGGATACGATCTAGACGAGATCGCGTGGAAAAACGGCCGCACGCGACCTCGGGATGGGGTAGCGGCGACGACCGGCGGGCGCGAGAGAGAGCAGAGAGGAGAGGAGGAAGAAGACAGCGGGGAGAAGAGAGGAGATGCTGACAAGCGGGACCCGCTGACCAGAGAGAGAAGGAAAACTCGAGCGGCTGCCAAGGTGGGCCCACCTGTCGGTGTCGCCCCGCCTCGCTGCGCAAGGAAAGGCAGCGGCGGACTGGACCGGCGCGACGGCTTTCGCGGCCCAGTAGAGCGGGGAAAAGAGGAGAGGGGAAGAGGAGTGGGCCGGCTCGGCTCTGGCCCAGTCGGGGAGAAAAACGGAAAGGAGAGGGAGAAGAAAATAGGGAGGCAGGCCGAGAGGGGAAAACTCCTTTTTAATTTTTCTGGTTTTCAAAAGCATTTCATTTTCACAAATCCTTTTTTTTTTAAACAATTCAAACTTAGGAAATATAATTCATTTCTCACGATTATTAAATATAGTTTCAAATAATGCCCTCAGGTATTTGCTTAAGGAATTATTGTTTTGCTCTTTTCCAAAAACTCCGCAAGGGATAATGGTTCTAAGAAAATATTAATTTAAACAAATTACCAAGTTTTTCCCAAAGGCATAAATTTAAAGAGTTTAAATTATTTTTCTAATTTAGATGCAATGTATGCAATGATGAATATGCCATGATGCAATTAAAATGATTTGCGATTTTAAAATTATGAAATTTAGAAAATTATTAACGTGCCAAATTGGTTTTTAAAATTTGGGATGTTACAATGACGCGCGTCAAGTTGCAGTTAATTAAGTGCTAGCTTGGTTAGCCAACCCGTGAAACCAACGATGAGGTGGCTACCATATCAACTGCTCCTTCCACCTATCTTTAGCCTTGTTTGCTTCAAATTAAATGAAAATTTATTATTTTTGTATAGGCCAAATGTTGTTATATTTTGCAGTTATTTTTGTGGGGTTTTAAATAGTTCTTATTGGAGTTCGCAAAAAAAAATTTCATAATTTTTTGAATTTTTTAAAACGTATTTCGAGTGGGTCACAAATTTGCTATAGTTAAACACAACTGAACATTAATCTAAAACAAACAAGACCTTTATCTCACATACCCCATCTCTCTTTCAACCATGACAGAGAGGCCAATGCCACCCGTCGACCGACCATAGGTGGCGACACTGCAAATCTGACTGGTCGATCGACTGCTAGAGCTTTCTGGTTGTTGATCTACCCTGTCCTACCCATCCTCTGTTGCCAAAGGTGATGGTGGGCGGTGGTGGTTCAAATATGGCGAGTCGGCCGACCGTTTAAAAGTTCCCTTTGGTTATTAATTTGCCCCCACTCCTCCATGTTCGATATGCTCCTGCCTATTTCCATGCTAGAGAGAGATGATGATGATGATGGTGATGTTGATGATGGTGGTGGTGGTGGTTGGCGATACTTCAAATCTGGCTAGCCAACTTGATTTGCCCCTCCTTCATGGCCGACGTGTTGTTGTTTGCTTGCCTCCATATCACACACACACACACACACACACACACAGAGAGAGAGAGAGAGAGAGAGAGAGAGAGATAATGGTCTACCATCCATAAGAGGCAGCGATGTAAATCTGGTTCGCCGGCCAGCCGCTGGAACTCCCTTGGCCGCCAAGTTACCCCTTTCTCTTCTATGGCAAACGATGGGCCAAGAGTCATCTCATATCCTCCATGGTCGACAACCCAACAACACTGGCTCGAGCCCCTTCTTTTAATCCATAGATGACAGCGCAAAAGTTCCTTATCATCCATGGCCACCGATGACCCAAGATGTTTTTCCTCCTCCTAGATGCATGGCGACGCCCGAGATCCTCCTCCTCTTTTATTGTTGATGGCAATGACGGAGATATATCAGGGCTACAATGCAACTTTATTGAATTTTATATATAAAAAAATTATATTGGTGTAGCTAGAGGTCAAATGTGGAAAGACACGAAATGTTTAAAAGGTCATATATTTTGTCATGTGAGGGAGTATCTGTTTGTTCGATCGTGTGAGGGAGTAACTATTTTTTTTTTATCGATAGGTTAAAAGATTCTTATTGTTACCACCCACGGTACGTGCAAGGCCGGATTTGTTTTTCAAGATGAGGGGCAAGGCTGATTCGAAATAACTAATATCGGTTGGTAATTAATCTTACTTGTCCTAGACTAGTATATGAAATAGTTGTATTTCATTGATTATATTGTATTCATTCCTACTTTTTTGAAGGAATTTCTACTCTTATTCTTATCTGACTCCGGTGTCTAACTGTCTATGTATATGGTTTCTCACTTGCGTATGAATATTATATACGCAGTCTAATGAAGCGTGAAGAATGGACCATGAAGGTTTATATTTGTAGCAATGTTGAGCACTTGAGCGAGAAGCATATTTTCTTTCGAGCAGAAAAGGTACCTTTTCTTTACTAATTCTAACCATTAGATAAAATACTTAGGAAAAATGTTGCTCAAAGGCACTCTAAAATTCATGCCATTTCTATAAGACATTAGTGTGTCATGTCAAATTGACCCGTGGTCACAGGGCCCACATGCATGTCATTGACACAGGTTGTGTCCTACAACAAATAAATACAATTTAGGGTGGACTACGACCAATTGTGCTAAATTTTAACCAGCAACGTTAAATATCTACTCTGCGGTAGCATTTTTACTGTAGCATATATATATTTTTGAACGAACGGGGCAGTCGTTCTGCCATTTCATTAAGAAGAAGAGAACTGTACACTGTACAGGGACCTAGCCACGGCAAGGAAAACAGAAAGAGATTACATTGGAACGGCAAGGAGCCCCATGCTCCACCCCCTCACCTCCTCCAAGATTCTATCAACTAGCGCCTTAGAAGGAAGATTCTTATGCTGAAAAATACGTCTATTTCTTTCCTTCCAAAGATTTCAAATAGTGTAGACTATGAGACCATTTAGGGTCCTCTTGGTAGCTTTGTCGGCTGTTTGGGAAGAGGTCGCGATCCACCAGTCGTAGAAACTTATGTTGTTTGTCCATCTAGGCGTTTGAAGGTATTGATTGAGAATCTCATTCCAAACTCTTACAGAGTACGAACAATGCAGAGCCAAGTGGTTGATGGTTTTCGGACAGTTTTGGCATAAAAAACAGATGGGCTGGTGAGGCCATCCTTTTCGAGTCAGGACGTCAGCCGTATGTATGCGTCCATGGGCAAGAGACCAGGCAAAAAATTTGCATTTGTTTTCTGTCTGTGCTTTCCAGATGGTTGTAGCATATATTTAAACTATAGTTAGAAAGTTGCAGCGATCGATCTGGACTATTGGTTTTTATTTCAATGCCTAAGAGGCAAAGTGTAAAACCATCGACGAATAAACGGAGAAATGGCTTCACATAACAAGCACCGCGAGTTCTCACGTGGTGGACGTACGAAAGGATAATACTCCCTCCGTTCCTAATTATAGGTCGTTTGACTTTTTTAACACGTACTTTGACCACTCGTCTTATTCAAATAATTAGTGAAAATATGAAAAAACTCATGTCATTATTAAAGTACCTTTCATGATAGACTAAATCATAACAAAAATAAATTATAATTATAAATTTTTTTGAATAAGACGAATGGTCAAAGTACGTGTCAAAAAAGTCAAACGACCTATAATTTAGAACGGAGGGAGTACTGAAACTATTTTAGCTCTTTGATTTTAATTGATCCAATAGTGCATAAAACTCTTTTAAGACAATGACTTGTTAGAGTATATTGGACCCTTGGGGTCGGCCCATCTCCTGTACTATATATACTCTATCATAAGGAATTGTACAACATTTTTTCCGCAATATATCATGGTATCAAAGCCAGAGTTCTCGAGTTCGAGTCCTGACCGGCGCAATTAAATAAGACGCCCACTCTATTCCATGTCTGAGGCCTAGGGAAGCCTTCACGTGTGGGGGAGTGTTGAAGTATAAGTGAATTGCCCTCCCTTCTTCATTAACTTAGACTTTTGGGTGAACTGGCTGGTGCATGCAGCTTAATATGGTATCAAAGAGCTTCAAAGTCTACTTAGATCTCACAGTTGAGCTTGGTCTGTTCCTGCATTGCACCCAGGCCGCTGATCTCATAGTCTACTCAGATGCTGACTGGGCAGGCTGTCCTAACACTAGTAAGTCCACCTTGGGCTACGGCGTATTCCGTGGCGCCAACTTGGTCTCCTGATCCTCTAAGCACCAACACATTGTTTCCCACTCCAGCGCTGAGGCCAAATACCGTGTCGTTGCCAATGGTGTGGCTGAGGTGTGCTGCCTACGACATCTTCTCCAAGAGCTTCAGAGTCCCCTTCACCGGGCTACGTCGTCTACTACGACAACGTCAGCGCGGTCTATGAAGCCAGTTTTAGCTTTTAGGTGCTTGGCCTGTTATACTGTCTTGGGGATCACGACTCCTAATCCAATCCGGGAAACCACGTCCGGGTCTTCACGTAGCCGCGCAGAACTCTGTTCGAGCCGGACTCAAACAGGAATCCTAGGCCATTACGCACCGTGCCAACCCAGAGGCTGTTCGGCAGGATGCTCATGGGCCTGATAGAACCTCCCAGGGAGCTGGGCCCTGGTAGGCTGTCCGATTGGGCCGTCAGGGAGTGGGCCATGGCAATGGGCCGTAATTCAATCCCCGACATAATGCATCTTTTACATGTCAAGAGCTACGAGCCAATTATAGTGTACTCTTCATTTTTGGGCGAGGGAGGGATCATCGTGCCTTCAATCTGGCTGTATCGTTTCTTTTCCCTATGGTCTTGAGAAAATAAAAATCAACAAGTCTTCAGGGCCGTACCTGACAGCCTGAAGGGGGGGGGGGCCGCCGCCCTGGCCCCCCATGGATAGGGGCCCCCACCCCCTGGCGCGTTGCGGTGCTGCGCATCGGCGATTCGGTGCTGAGGCCAGCGAGCTCCTGTTGTGTGCCTGTATCGATTGATCAAGTGCCAGGCTGCCAGTGCTCAATTCAAAGTCTCAAAATCCCAATTGAGGGGATTGCCCATATGGTGCTTGTGGAAGCCCAAAACTTCAAATCAATCCAAGCTCTTGGATATCACATGCGATGGCCGATGGACGTGACAACCCACCGCCGCGTTGATTGCAAACTAGCACCGCCGCAAGGTTCGTTTGTGATTCCTCGTCTTCCAATCAATCTGACTCACGATCTGGCAGTTCGTTCAATCGTTCATCGTCTTCACTCTTCTGATCAATCTTGCGAATCCCATCGCGTGCGGGCTCGCAGCATCGGCACTGGCACATCGCCAATTGGGGAAATTCGCCAAGTGATTTTTGATAAACAACGTAGGTACGTAGTTGACTAGTTGATCTCGTCTCTTTAAACTAGACTAGATTAAAATAACATACCCAAATCAATTCATTCTATATTTTTATTGTCTATTGATCTCTTGTCAACCCTAGGTACACATGTTTGCTATGGAGGTTTTTGAGTTATCAGGGAAGTGAATTGTTATTCTAATATTTCTGTTGCTTATCGTATCTTATTTACTGTGTCGGTAACTGTGACATCAGCTGAAAGAAGCTTTTCAAAGTTAAAATTATTGAAGAACTATTTGAGATCTACAATGTCTCAAGAAAGGTTAAACGATCTAGCAGCTTTATGTATTGAGAAGAAATTATTGGATGATATTAATATTGAGGTTATAATTGATGATTTTGCATCTAGAAATGTTAGAAGACATTTCTAAGATGATCTCTACAAATATTTTAGGTAAAAAAATCTTACTTGTACTTGTACTTTTGTTTATCGTTATAATTTCTACAATACATTGAATGTTTGTCTTTTTAGTTGATATATGGTATTATAAAAAAGCTAATACTTATGTTATGGGGCCTCTGCCTATGATTTCGCCTCGGGCCCCCCAAAAACTCAGGAATGGCCCTGGGCATTTTGAGCAGATCTCGAGCTACTAGTCGCTGCCCTCGAGTTCGAGAGCAGGGCGCGCAGATCGATCGAAATCAGCGTCAAAAACACACGTACTCAGCGTAGGCGCGCGTCGCGCCGCACCCCGATAAGCCAGCTCGCTTGCTTTACCCAGTGCGTATAGCCCACACTCCCTCTGTCCACGCACACGCCGGGGACGCAGCGCGACCACAAAGCCGGTTGAAGCCGAGAAGTACTCTCAGTCAAGGCCAAGAGCCACTAAACAAAAACGAAATCGAGAGAGAGAGAGAGAGAGAGAGAGGCGAGCTGATCGAGCATCATGATGGGCTGTATGCCGCATGCAAGCGCCGCGCCAGCAGGCCGGTGCTTTCCGCTCCTCTCAGGGACATGGCCATGGCCGTGGCCGTGGACTCGCCCGGCCGGCCAAGTGCCAACAACGAGCCAGTGCTCGCCATGAGTGGCAAGCAGCTCGCTGCCGGCTCGCCGCCGGTCAGCCGGCACGCTCACGAGGCCAGCTGCTTACGTATGTGTTCATGTGCAGTACTAGCCAGGGAGCATCTGGTCAGCTGGTCTTTGAGAATAAGAAGAAAAGGGAGCAGGGAAAGCTTGCAGCAAGGGTATCATGTGAGTCATCGTGCCATTAGAGCTTTATCAAGTTGGGTCGATCATCGATCACCAAGCTTGTCCGGTGCGCTACCTGCAACGTACTACGTAGGTAGGGGGATGTCTAGGGGGTCGAATAGTTTGTAGCTAGCTAGGTCAAACTACACTGTCAGTCTTTTCCGGAGGAGCAGCAACATTTTTGCACTCCTTTGAGAGAAAGGACAGTAGCAATTTTACTCTGCACATCGCGTCTTTTCCCAGATCTGAACATTCCAAGCTAAACGGGGAAAGGTCATTGGATTTCTTTAAGACGTATCTGAACAATTGGGGTCATTTACTACTCTAACCAGCTAAGAGTATCTTCAACATATTCTCTGTAACCTTTC